>JAULAV010003601.1:0-25000 GCA_030789695.1 Scilla litardierei
GGTTGCAGGGTTGCGACGATTGCCTCTCGGTCAGACACGCTTGGTGCGGGGACTTGGCTTGGTCGGTGCGGGGGAACGGGGCTGTGCAGCGCTGCGGGTCGGTCACACCAGCGGGTGCGGGGGTTTCCTTCGGTCGGTGCGGGAGAGCGGGTCGGTCGGGTGCTTGGGCGTGACGTTGCAACGTTGCAACGTTGCAACGAAGCGGGGCGTCGGTCGGTGCGGGCGGGCGCCTCGGTCAGACACGATGCGGAGCGGGGTCTGCGAAGCGGGGGCTACTGCGGTGCGGAGCGAAGCAGGTGCGGGGGCGGCTGTCGGTCGGTGCGGGGGATTTGGGGCGGTTTGGCTCGGTCGGACACTTGCGACGGCTGCAACGTTGCGACGAATCGTCGCAAGTGGATTTTTGGGTTTTGAAAGCGGCTAGGGTTATTTTCTTGCGAAAATGAGTCTTCCAAGGGGTTGTTTATATAGTATAGAGGGGTTGACTTGGTCTAGGGCTAATCCTAATGGGATTAGGAGTTTAAAATAATTTAAAATTCAAATCTACCTCTCCTAATCACATAGGGATTGGGTGCGGCAAAGATAGGGGCTAAGATTTGGCTCAAAAATTATTTAAAACGTTTTAAACTTAAATAAATTTTATTTGGCCGAAAATAATTTAAAACGTAGCTATTAAAAATATTTAAAGCTTTGTAAAAAATGTAAAAGTGGTCAAATAAACTCCAAAAATTTTAAAATAAATATCGGGGTGATCGTGATGACGAAAGAAAGCTAACTAAGAAGACGGATCTCAATTTCAACGTCGAACGATGAAACTAAAAATAGAAACGTCTCCCGTCAAAAGTGAAAATCACAACGTCTCTTCGAATATGATCAAATCGTGGGAAAACGACTCGAGAAATGTTGTTCCAAATTAGTGCCACAATTTACTACTCTCAGAGACGTTCACAACGGCATATCATATCAAAGTGTTCACAAACAAACAAAGTCTAAAATAAACACGTGCACGAACAAAGTACAACGAAAAGTGGTCGTTACATCCTCCCCACCTTAGAAATAATTCCGTCCTCGGAATCAACATCAAGCACTGCTTGGGAAAAGGTGCGGGAAGCGCTCTATCATCTCATCCTTACGCTCCCAGGTGGACTCACCAGGGGAACCGTGACGCCACTGCACTCGAACCAAGTCGACGGTCTTATTCCTCAGCTGCTTCTGTCGACGATCCAGAATCTCAACTGGCTGTTGATCATAAAACAGATCCAGACGAACCGTGATCTCCGAGAAATCCACAGCATGGGACAGATCACTAACGTATCGACGTAACTGGGATACGTGAAATACGTCGTGAACTCCCTCCAGCGACGACAGCAACGCCAAGCGATAAGCCACAGCTCCAACTCTCTCCAGGACATCAAACGGCCCAATGTACCTCGGACACAGCTTGCCTCTCTTCCCAAATCGAATAACTCCGCGGTTCGAAGAAATCTTCAGAAAGACATGATCTCCAGGCTGAAACTCCAAAGGCCTCCGTTTAGCATCGGCCCAATGCTTGAAACCGTCCTGGGCAATCCTCAGCTTCTCCCGGATGTTCCTCACAACATCCACGGCCTCCACAATCATCTCCGGTCCTAACAGCTCCCGATCTCCAATGTCATCCCAGCTTAGTGGCGATCGACATTTCTTTCCATATAGCACGGCGAAAGACACCATTCCAATACTCGCCTGGTAGCTGTTATTGTAGGCAAACTCAACGTGATGGAGATGATCCTCCCAAGAACCCTTAAAGTCCAACATGCACGCTCTCAGCATGTCCTCCAAAATCTGAATCGTCCTCTCGGACTGACCATCCGTCTGCGGGTGGTACGCCGTGCTGAAACTCAGACTCGTACCCAAGCTCTTCTGCAGACTCTGCCAAAACTGAGATGTGAATCTCGTGTGTCTGTCCGACACGATACTCACGGGGACTCCGTGAAGTCGTACGATCTCCTGCACGATTCACGTTACATCACTATCTAAACTAGGAAAAGGAAATAGAAACGGAGAGTAAAAGAATTTACCTCCATATATCTCCTCGCTAGCGTCTCGGTAGACTGTCCTGCCCAAAAGGGAATAAAGTGCGCGGATTTGGTCAATCGGTCTACGATCACCCAAATTGCGTCATTCTGCTTCGGACTCCGAGGTAGTCCAGTCACGAAATCCATAGTGATGTGTTGCCACTTCCACTCCGGAATCGGAAGCGGTTGTAGCAACCCTGCCGTACGCTGATGCTCCGCCTTTACTTGTTGGCAAACCAAACACTTGGCTACACTCTGAGCCACATTCCTCTTCATACCATGCCACCAAAAGTTCAGGCGAAGATCCTTGTACATCTTGGTCCCACCAGGATGCACAAAATACGGTGAACTGTGTGCCTCCACCAATAATTCCTCTCTGATATGTCCAGCTGGCACACACAACCTGGCTCCAAATCTCAACGAACCATCCTCATGAATCAAAAAGTCAGTCCGTAGAACGGCTTTCACCTGCTCCCGAATCTTCACCAGCTTAGCATCTCTAGCCTGTCCAGCCTTGATCCTATCCACGATCGTCGACTGTATCTGCATGCTCATCAACGAAGAAGTCTCTCCAGGAAGAATAATCTAGATACTAGTCTCGCAAAAATCCTGCTGCAATCTCCACTGCGAGGTCAACATCGTCACCGCTGGAAGTCTGCTCAGCGCATCTGGAACCACATTCACCTTGCCAGGGTGATACTGTAAATCAATCTCATAATCTGCCATGAGCTCCAACCATCGATGCTGTCGCATGTTGAGCTCCTTCTGCGTAAAGATATACTTCAAGCTTTTGTGATCGGTGAAGATCTTCACCTTCTCACTCAGCAGGAAGTGCCTCCAAATCTTCAGCGCAAACACGACTGTAGCCAACTACAAATCATGTGTCGGGTAATTCTTCTCGTGAGCCTTAAGCTGACGAGAAGCATACGCAACCACATGCCCATGCTGATGCAACACACATCCAAGACCTTTGCCAGAAGCATCGCAAAAGATCTCGAATCCTCCACTCCGATCAGGCACAGCAAGTACAGGCGCAGTCGTCAATCTCTCCTTTAGCACACCAAAAGCCTTCTCGCAATCATCAGACCAAACATATGGTACATCCTTCCACGTCAGTCTAGTCATTGGCTCAGCAATCCGGGAAAAGTCCTTAATGAAACGTCGATAATAACCTGCAAGCCCAAGGAAACTCCGGATCTCAGACGCTGACTGTGGAACCGGCCACTCTCTGATAGCCATGATCTTCTCGGGATCCATCGAAATTCCATCACCTGACACCACATGCCCGAGAAAAGCAACTCTATCCAGCCAAAACTCGCACTTGGAATACTTAGCATACAAACGATGCTTCCTCAAAATCTCCAACACTGTCCTCAAGTGCGATGCATGCTCTTCCTCTGACTTTGAATAGATCAGAATGTCTCCAATAAAGATAACGACAAACTTGTCTAGAAAGTCGTAGAAGATCAGATTCATCAGGTTCATAAAAACTGCGGGTGCGTTGGTCACACCGAAAGGCATAACCATGAACTCGTAGTGACCATACTTCGTCCTGAACGCTGTCTTCGGGATGTCCTCCTTCTTCACCTTAAGCAGATGGTAACCACTCCTCAAATCCAACTTAGAGAACACCCTCGAACCTCCAAGCTGATCAAAGATGTCATCTATACGAGGCAAGGGATATTTATTCTTGATAGTCACTGCATTCAGCTCCCGGTAATCCACACACATGCGACGCGAACCATCCTTCTTCTTCACCAGCAACACCGGTGCTCCCCATGGAGACATACTAGGATTGATGTAACCCTTCTGTAGAAGCTCATCCAGCTGTCTGCGCAACTCTTCCAACTCTGCTGGAGCCATCCGATACGGCGCCTTCAAAATAGGCTGCGCTCCCGAAACGAGATCGATCGAAAACTCGAGAGCTCGATCGGGTGGTAGTCCAGACATCTCCTCGGGGAATACGTCGTCGAATTCACGTGCCACAGCTGGCCTATTCTGCTCCATCTGCATAGCAACAATCTCCACCGGTCTGGCCCGAAACCTGACAGGGCCAAGCGAACTGCTACCTCGACTGAACTCAAACACTGGATGTTCAGGGATCTCGAACACCACCTTCTTCCTCTGACAATCAATCGTAGCATAAAAGCTCGTAAGCCAATCAATCCCAAGCACTGCATCGTAGTTGATGATGTTGTGGACAATAAAATCAGCGTAAAGCTCATGTCCACAGACCACCAAAGGGCAAGAATTGCACCCACGATGCACCGAGATTACGCCATTTCCTGTAACGATGTTCCAACTCTTCGGGAGAGGGAAGTCGTCAAGGAATGCTTCTCCACGAAGCTCCGAGAAATAATGCACATCGATGCACCAGAGTCAAAGAGAACTTGTGCAGGAAACGTGCAAACCAAAATCACACCTATCAACCAATCTAACAATCAAACCCTATTCTAACAAACAATCATATACAAGCAATCAAACATAATCTAACAAGCCAAAACTAATTAAGGAAGGAAACAACTAGATTGAGAGTTACCTGCGATAACCTCATCCACAGCCTCACTCTCCACTGCCGTCATCAGATAAGCCTGCCTCCTTGGCTGCATGGCCTACTGAAAAGCATGTCTCTATGGAGCGACGGCCGCTCCACGTCCTGCAGGTACAGGTGCTCTCTGTTGCAATGGCTGTGCGGCAACTGCTTCCTTCCAAGGTTGCTTAGACTTTGGGCACTCCTTCATAGCATGAGTAGGATCTCCACAAATCAGGCACTGTCCCAACATCTTCCTACACTGTTCCTTAACATGTCCGGTCTTGCCACAGAAATAGCAAGTCTTCTGAGGAGGCACACCTGGCCTCTTGAACTGCACTGGCTGATTAGGCCTGGACCCAGGCCTAACCACTCCTCTGACCTGCTCCATAGGCCTCTTCTCCGCTCCAGAAATCTGTCCTCTCTTCTGCCTCGCAATCAGCTCCTGTCTCCGAGCAGCTAGCAGCAACTTCTGGTATGACTCCATATCCGTTGTAGACATCAGGCTCTGCAAGTCTAGGGAAAGACCCTGCAGAAACCTCTGAGCCTTCTCCTCAGCATCCTTTACCATCTTCGTCGCGAAGCGACTCAGTCTAGTAAACTCCTGGTGGTACTGGTCCACCGTCAGATTTCCCTGCTTCAGCTCAATGAAGCGCTGCAACATCTCCCTCCTGGCAGCCTTCGGAAAGTACTCCTCATCGAACCTAGACTTGAAAGTAGCCCAAGGTATAGGACTCACCAACAACTCCTCCTCTGCATCCCACCAGTTGCGGGCATTATCCTTAAGTTGCTTCTTCATCAGATCAACCCATCCAGTCGGGTTGACCTTCGACATCTTCAGATTATCCTCAGTATTCCTGATCCACTCCTCAGCAGCCAACGGTCCCTCAGATCCATCAAAGTAAGTCGGGCCCAGCTCCCGAAACTGCTTCGCTCCTGGCTCGAAGCGAGAGGTGCTCTGGGTATTCTGGAGCATGCCCTGCTACACCTGCATCATCTGATGCATCATCCTCATGATCTCAGCATTGGTGGGCTCTCTATCCGGTACCTCAGCACGATTGGGCCCAAAAATATGGAGGCAAAGCGTGAGAAGGTCCGCTCAAACTTGAAGCTACAAAGCTGCAAGTCTGATAAGCGGCAATTAACTTTAACTGCAGGTCCTTACAATGTGAAACAAAACAAAGATAATAATAAGGAAATGAGACAAAAGATAAATCTCAGAATATCCATAATAATAAATTTCAACATCGCAGAAAAGCCACCAAGCTAAAAGAAAAGAGTCTAAAAAGAGGCCCCAGCATGGCCAACAAAAGTACAAAGTACAAAAGCAAAGTAATGGTGCTAAGCACCGACAACTAACAGCAACCTAAGCAAAAGCAACTCAAACAGTCTCTAAGACTGGTCTCCGGTGTCCACCAACTCCTCGTCAAAAGTAGGCTCTGGCTCAACGTCAGCAAACACCTCGTCCTCAGCAACGGTCTCTGGCTCAGGGTCTAACATGTGACACCCAAAAGAGCAAGAGGCACATGTCAGCAAGTCTACAAGAGACTTGTGCAAGGAAACTGAAAGTAGGTAAAAGTAAAGCAACCTAGCAGTTCTAGCATGATGCAATGACATGGCAGTTAAAGTAAGAGTGCAACAAGTAAAGTAAAGTAAAGTAAGGTACGAGCATGGCATTTAAACATGGCATGGATGACAAGTTTTACATGAATCATTCACAAAGACAAGTACAAGTCAAGTAAGCATCTCGTGCACAGAGATTACGCCTTTTGGCTAGAGTGGCTGCGCGGACCAACTCCTAAGCTCAAGTGATCGCTTATCCCTACCCCTCCACGTGTATCGGACATTGGCTTTTGACCAACACATGAGGCCTGCTTCTGGATCACGAGCCAGGAAGTGTTTTACCATGATGGCATAGGGGTGCACCTAGCCGGACAAGGAAGTACAAGTATTGTAGCGTGTGCTACGAAAGCAACAACCAACTTGGATGACATGTAGACTGCAATGCATGGCAGTTAAAAGTGCGTACAGATAAGGAATTTAAACGTGACAGATATTAATGCATGCATGACATGGCAGGGTGACGGATCTAGCTCCGTTGTCAAGCTAGACCCTAAAGTTGCGTCTAGACAGCTATCATTTCACTGTCTAGTCTCTTTTACGCTAAAAACAAGGAAGTGGCCTAAAAACATGGCCCTACACAAGAGTTGGCAAGTTTCACTTGCCTGCAAGTGTCACGTCAGAGAAACACCGTCCAACGAGTCCAAAGTCACAATTATCTTACGTGCACAAGTCCACCGGCCTACATCCGTTTTATTAATCTTGATTAGTGAATTCTAAAACATTTAAAATACTTTAAAAACATTGATTTTAGTCTTGATTAACATGCAATAGGTTGGGGGTCCTAGGGGTGCAAAGCGTTACCTCAACACAACACGAAAGCTACACTGACGTCGGGTAGCGACGCCAGGGGTTGGAATAAAAGAACGCGCTCCAAGTCCTGATTCCAAAATAGATTCCTCGCTGGAAAGTTCAGAGCAGCAACCGGAGCAACGAATCCAGATTCCAAAGCTAGCACGTGTGATGACGGGCTACGACGTATCGCAACGTCGTACACGGCAAATCCTCGAAGAGAAAGCACCTAGGTGGCACCCACAGTAGTCCTAGGGACCAATAGGGGACCCACAATACCTCTGGAGAACTTGGGGGGCCCACGGTTGCAAGTGGTTCGACGGTTGCGGGGTTGCGACGATTGCCTCTCGGTCAGACACGCTTGGTGCGGGGACTTGGCTCAGTCGGTGCGGGGGAACGGGGCTGTGCAGCGCTGCGGGTCGGTCACAGCATCGGGTGCGGGGGTTTTCTTCGATCGATGCGGGAGAGCGGGCCGGTCAGGCGCTTGGGCGGGACGTTGCAACGTTGCAACGTTGCAACGTTGCAACGAAGCGGGGCTTCGGTCGGTGCGGACGGGCGCCTCGGTCAGACACGATGCGGACTGGGGTCTGTGAAGCGGGGGCTGTTGCGGTGCAGAACGAAGCGGGTGCGGGGGCGGCTGTCGGTCGGTGCGGGGGATTTGGGGCGGTTTGGCTCGGTCGGACACTTGTGACGGCTGCAACATTGCGACGAATCGTCGCAAGTGGGTTTTTGGGTTTTGGAAGCGGCTAGGGTTATTTTCTTGCGAAAATGAGTCTTCCTAGGGGTTGTTTATATAGTGTAGAGGGGTTGACTTGGTCTAGGGCTAATCCTAATGGGATTAGGAGTTTAAAATAATTTAAAATTCAAATCTACCCCTCCTAATCACATAGGGATTGGGTGCGGCCAAGATAGTGGCTAAGATTTGGCTCAAAAATTATTTAAAACGTTTTAAACTTAAATAAATTTAATTTGGCCGAAAATAATTTAAAACGTAGCTATTAAAAATATTTAAAGCTTTGTAAAAAATGTAAAAGTGGTCAAATAAACTCCAAAAATTATAAAATAAATATCGGGTGATCGTGATGACGAAAGAAAGCTAACTAAGAAGACGGATTTCAATTTCGACGTCGGACGACGAAACTAAAAATAGAAACGTCTCCCGTCAAAAGTGAAAATCACAACGTCTCTTCGAATATGATCAAATCGTGGGAAAACGACTCGAGAAATGTCGTTCCAAATTAGTGCCACAATTTACTACTCTCAGAGACATTCACAACGGCATATCACATCAAAGTGTTCACAAACAAACAAAGTCTAAAATAAACACATGCACGGTCAAAAGCAAGTGCACGAACAAAGTACAACGAAAAGTGGTCGTTACAGGTGGATTTTAGGTGTGAGTTCGGGGTGCGTCAAGTTTTTGGCGTCGCTGTCGGGGTCGGTTACGGTGTATCTCAGTTTATTTTTTTTGAAGAGTTTGCTAGCAACGCTCACCATTCCTTATTTTTCCACCCTTTTTATTCTTTTTAATTATTATCTTGCTACTCATGGTATTTTTCTGAGCTATCTTGTTCATGATCACTCGATTTGGAGCTTTTGATAAAGAATTACTATTCGATCCTGAAATCGAGAAAGCAGCAAGAGCTCTCAGGGTCTCGAATAGGAGTCAGACGCACCCTAATCAAAAGGCAGAAAATACCGCCACACCACCTCGTACCGGGTCCATCCAAGACCACATGAAACCGAGCTTCGAAAACAATACCTCCATTCTGAGACTACAACTGGCGGCAGCTAACTTCGAGTTAAAGACCGGGCTCATAAATCTGATGCAGCAGGATCCCTTCCATGGGCATCCGCACGAGAATCCAAACCATCACATCGACACTTTTCTGGCAAAGTGTGATACATTT
This sequence comes from Scilla litardierei, assembly GCA_030789695.1. NCBI lineage: Eukaryota > Viridiplantae > Streptophyta > Magnoliopsida > Asparagales > Asparagaceae > Scilla > Scilla litardierei. Next base: position 8,904 of record JAULAV010003601.1, read on the forward strand.
AAAGCTAAAGATGTGAGCGACGATGCCATTAAGCTAACGCTCTTCCCTTTCACCTTGAGGAATAAAGCTTCATACTGGCTACGAGCCCACCCGTCTAACCACTTTACTACCTGGGAGAAAATGGCGCTTGCCTTCGTAGACAAAATCTATCCACCCTCAAAGACGGTACTGATCAGATGGGCTATCTTTAATTTCAAACAGCTTCCGCAAGAATCACCCTACGAGGCCTGGGAAAGGTTCAAGGACCTTCAGCATCAGTGCCCTCATCATGAGATCCATTCCTGGGATTTGGTTCAAAGCTTCTACAATAGGCTACAACCAGCACGAAGATGATAATTGATGTCGCCGTGCAAGGCGCCCTGCTGGACAAATCGCCTGAGGAAGCCATCAATCTACTTAAGCATATGGCGACAAATAATCAATAGTGGAGCGAAGAATGCACTGATCACTTCATATTTTATACCTTTTTTCTGCATGTTTTCATGATGTTTTGATCGCCTATATTGCGTTTTTCACGATTATTCGACAATATTGCGATGCTTTTCACTATTTCTTGTTTTTGTTGTATTTCAGGAAATATGGAGCGATTTGGAGCAAAAATGAGATCTATGAGTTTCACGCACTTTGGAGTGTCTCCCACGGCTTATTTAAGGACTTATCAGCGATGGAGGATTAGCGGAAGAAGAAGGAATTCGATAGGAGCGAAGAGGAAGCAAAAAGGAGAAGAAATAAGCTCAGGAGCACATCACTCGACCGAGCAAGACTACTCATTCGGCCGAGTAACGGATCTGACTCGCCCGAATAGAACGGATACGCCACAAAGATTTCAGACGTTCACTCGGCCGAGCAAGGATTTCCGTTCGGCCGAGTAAGAAAGTTCACTCGCCCGAGTCAGCCAGGGAATCCAGACAGAAAAGAGCCGAAGCTACTGGAAAATCTAACGAAGCTCACTCGGCCGAGCAAGATAGCTACTCGGCCGAATGAAGAAACCTACTCGGCCGAGCCACCCCGAGAGACGGACCCCTGAAAACCCCAAAGTTACTGTTATTTTACAGGGTTTGTCACTCGGGCGAGTGACAAGGGTCACTTGGCCGAGTGACCCTCTCTGCCTGCTGCTCGGAATGCGATTTCTGGGCTGCGCAGGGACAGTTTTCTCACGATTTTTTGGACGATTTTGGCTTGTATTTAAGCCCTGTTTTTACCCTAGTTTTAGGAGGAACTTGAATTATTTTTTAGAGAGTTCTTTTAGGTTTTTGACGACTACTCTTTGGAGAAATCTCAGCTGGAAATCATTGGCTACTTCATTGGTTTATTCTTTCTTATTAAAAACTCAATTTTTATGCATTGTTTCTCTATTGCAATGAATTGTGCCATTATTATTGTTGTTGTTTCTGATATTTGCATGATGATTAGTGAGTAGTTCCGTTGTTCTAGGGCCTAGGGATGAACCCTATGGACCCGATCTTTTGAATTGTGATGAATTCATGGATTTGTTGCTAGAATTGATAATGGTTAGGTTGTGATTGGTATATTACGAGTAGCTAGGAATTCATATCGATTGGGATTTGCAAGAGATTGGATCCAAATTGATAGGAAGGCCTAGATATTCGATTTAGATTGATAATTGAATTTCTCTAGACTTGGTTTGCAAGAGATTGAACCAAAGCTAGGATTTTTAATTATGAGTATATATTAATATTTGTTTGCAAGAGATTGGACGTATAGAAATTATCACAACCTAGATCGTAGCTCGAGTTTGCACGAGAGTGGGCTCGAGATGCGATTGGACAATGATGTCGTTCTTCACGCTAGTGGCTTAGGCTAGGGTTTGCACGAGAGTGTGCCCTAACCTAGGTTTGCTATAGACTGGCAATAGCGCGAGAGCGTGAGCTTGGTTCCACATTAAGTTGTGACTAGTTCACCTTTATTCAAGCTTAGCAACAATGAAATTAAGGATTCACAAGGATGAGAGACGGTCCATAGTGGGGATTTCCTATCCCTAGACGCTTTATTATATTGATATTTCTCTGCTATTAAACGATTGTGACGATACACCAAATTACTCTTATTCTCTTGATAGCTAGGTAATTAAAGTGAGATATTGTCAATTGTCCTCCCTGTGATTGATACCCGCTCGCCACTACACCGTGCGTTTGCGGTAAAACTACAAGTCATTTTCCGGGTGAACTTCCGGACGCGATCAAGTTTTTGGCGCCGTTGCCGGGGAGGCGACGATATTTTATTTTCTTAATTAGTTATTTCTTTTTTATTATTTTATTTTTATCCTTTTATTCCTCTATCAAGCTAACAATTCCATCGAAGCTCTATTTTTCCTGTGCATGTATACGAGATCGGCGGAGCATCAAGAAGATCTATTATTTGATCCGGAAATCGAGCGTACCGAAAGGAGAATTAGAGCCGAGAGAAGACTTAATATAGAGGATGATTGCATGAACCGACAGGAAACACCGGAAGAATTAGCGGCACGCATGGCGAGGATAATATCTATCAGATATAGGCTACGGCCTAAGACTACTTCCACTACTTCATCCATTGCTATGCCGGAGTTGGCGGTGGATAAGAATTTCGAGCTAAAAATGGGACTTGTGTTTCTAATGCAACAGGACCCATTCCATGGGAACTTCCATGAGAATCCACATTACCATCTTCAGCTATTCTTGTCCAAGTGCGCCACCTTTCAGATGCCCGGTGTATCGGTCGATGCAATCCGATTGCACCTCTTTCCATTCACCCTCAGAGACAAAGCTCTATATTGGTTGAGGACGCAAGCGGAGGGAATCTTTACTACATGGGATGAGTTGGCGAGTGCCTTTGTTGATAAATTCTACCCACCATCCAAGACGGTGAAGATAAGGAGCGCACTCATGTCCTTCAAGCAAGGACCACAGGAGACTCTATACGAGGCATGGGAGTGCTTTAAAGACCTCCAACATCAATGCCCCCATCACAGCATCGAAGCATGGGAGCTAGTACACAGCTTTTACAATGGACTCCAACCGGGCACCAAGCGAATCATAGATGCAACCGCCAATGGAGCCATTCTATCCAAGACATCGAATGAAGCTACGGTCCTACTAGAGGAGATGGCCTCTAATAACCAACAATGGGGTGACGAGTGAGAAACTTCTACATCCTCCTTGAAGCCGACGAGCATATACGAGGCCAAGGCCGTAGCGGAACTTTCTACGAAGTTCGACTCTCTCCACAAGGTCGTGGAGAGATTGGAGAATTTGATCACCGAGCCACATGGAACTCCCGCCACATCTACGCTGGGAGGCAATATGAGCGATTGGCAAGACCAATCTCAAGCTATGTTCGTTGGAGGAGAGCACAGAGAGGGTGCTATAGAGCATATCCAATATGTTGCTGGGAACACCGGTTATTGGGCCAACCCGGCCACAAGGAATCATCCGGGCCTCTCGTATGCTAATAATGACGGAGCTCTAAACCCACCGCCACTGCAATAACCTCAGGCTCGGCCTCCACCTCCACAACCTCAATATCAACTGAGAGGGCCGCCACAACAAAACTACCCGCCTAGGCAACAAGCGGGACCATAAAGGCCGCCCAGTTATAATCAAGGGTGGAGAGCTCCAAACCCACAAGCACAACCGAGATCGGATCATGAGGCTATGGTGGAAAAATTTATGGTGGAGCAAAAGAAAATAAACGCTAGATTGATTGCACAACAAGTCTCTCTCAATACCGTGGTGGGTCAACTAGCGGAGCAACTTACGTTGCTAAATAAAAATACTCAACAATTGCCGGCTCAACAGGAGCCTAATCCACGGAGCAATACCGGCCACATCAATGCGGTGGTGACGGTTACTACTAGGGACAGGAACGACACTACTCCCGTCATGGTTCAAACCAAGGAGCCCGTGGAGGAAATATTTGATGACAAGGAGCCGGCAATTGAGGAGGAGCGCCCAAAAGAGCCGCTAGAAGGTGGAAATTCTGAAACTAAGAAGCCAAATGAGGAGCGCACTTACTTGCCATCGGTGCCCTTTCCGCAACGGTTGGCGAGAGCTAAGATTGAGAAGCGGCTTGCTAAATTCCTTGAGTACTTGCGAGGGGTAAGCCTCAATATACCTTTCTTGGATGCTATCGTAGAGATCCCGTCATATGCCAAGTTCTTGAAGGACTTAATTTCGCGGAAGAAAAGAAAGGAGAAAATAATACTTGCCGAGCAAGGAACTTGTTTCACCCGGAAGGAGAAAGAGCCAACAAAATTCAAAGATCCCGGAAGCTTCCGCATCCCATGCACACTTGGAGGAGTCCCGCTACAAAAGGCTTTGGTAGACTTGGGAGCTAGTGTGAGCCTAATGCCCCTAAGCATGTTTAAGAGATTGAATACGGGCACCGACTTGAAGCCAACGGATATGAGAATACAACTTGCGGATGGTCGAGTTACTAGGCCGGTGGGAATTGTGGAGGACAAACCGCTCCAAGTTCTGGGAGGAATATGCTTGCCGTGCGACTTCGTCATTATGGACATCAAAGAGGAGGGCGATACTTCACTTATACTTGGATGTCCCTTCCTAGCCACCGCCGGCGTGATAGTCGATGTGAGAGAGGGTACTTTATCTTTGAATGTCAGAAACATCGAGGTTGAGTTCCATATCCCTAAAGCAATGAAGCACATGCCCTACCAAAAGGAAGTGGATTATGTGGACCTCCTTGATGAGGTAATCGATGAAGCCATACCGCACTCCATCGGTGCACTACACGATGACGGCCTTGAAGAAGGCCAATCTTCTAGAAATGGAGAAAAGTCGAAAGATCCTCCAGATAGCTCTTTGGATGATGACAAAGAAGACGACGCTGATGTCGCGAGAATAAGGGAGCTATGCAAGCTCTCCACGACCAACAAATTGAAGAAAGCTCCGCCGGACGAGAGATCGGCATCACCGGTGAAGAAAAAGATTGGTACAAGCTCTAGCTTGGGGGACTTATCCCCTAACACCACCCATGATAAGGGGAAGCCAAGGAATGACCACGAATATCAACAACCAAATCCAAGTGGCCTTCCCGGCAAATTTGACGGGCGCATCTCGTATGCGCCAAATATCACGCACTAAATGAAAATCATAAGGGGTCGAGCTCAAGACCTTAAACAAGCGCTTGTCGGGAGGCAACCCGATGTTTTTGTTTTGTTTTTAGTTGAATTCCTTTTTAGATTTTTCTTAGTGTTAGAGTCTAGAGTCGACAAAAATCGTGACGACGGGCTCTATTTTTCATGACAGGAGATGGAGAACGAGAAATCATTCATATGGAGGATGACCATGGCAAGGGAGAGCGCTCCAGGAATGCGCTCAGGTCTTAGGAAGAGGAAGAAACTGACGGGAGTGAGAAAAACAGAGATTAGAGCAAAAACAGAGAGTCGAGGCTGAAAATTACAAGCCACTCCGCCGAGTATATATGTCACTTGGCCAAATGAAGACTCCACTCGATCGAGTAGAGTACTGATCAGGAAAGATCCTACAGACCCACTCTCTGTTATTTTTTATAATTTACAGTACTATTGCCACTCGACCGAATGACTGTGTTACTCGGCCGAGTGAATCAGATACCATACTCGCTTCAAAAATCACTGAGTGGCCTTGCCACTCGGCCGAGTGGAACTTGTCCATTTGGCCGAATGAACAAAGTTACTCGGCCGAGTCGTAATTTTTGGGAGAATTTGAAAAAATTTTAATCGTCGCGCCATTCGACCGAGTGAACGCGTCACTCGGCCGAGTTGCCACATCCTTACATATCCAAGCAGCGCAGCGCGATTTTCGAAAACCCCAATTTCCCAATTTCACTCGCCCAGCGCCCGAGCCTTTCCAAATTCCCTCGCCCGAACCGCTCGATCTTTGCCCGAACCACCCGACGCCGGCCGACCGCCGCCACCGACCGGTTGCCGCCGAGTCGCCGCCGCCTTAGCCTCCAGCCGCCGCCCCTCCCGCCGCCGTACACCTCCATTACGCCCTAAACTCCTCGTTTCTCACCCATTTCTCCTATCCGTATGCCCATTGCACCCCAAATTCAAATTAATTCCCATATATATCTATTATCCCCTATCTTCCCCATGTATTTTGATTAGCATTCACTGATTTGATTGTTTGTGTTTCAGGTTAGCTTGGGGGAGCTTGGGGGAGATACAGTACGCTCCAGAGCTTCGCGGAGGAGGCGATTTCTTTGCAGTCTACATATTTTGCACTCGTGTCGTGCTCAAGTATACTCGTTTCATTATATAGCACTTTGCATTTTCATTTGGGGTGGGCACGTCTCGCGGCACACATGTCGCCACGCCTTAGGCCATGCACTCGGGAGCCCGCTTCCAAGCGGAAGAAGTCAGGTGATCATGTCTCCTCTTTCGCTAGGGCGGACTCCCCTCCACCTAGCCCACCACCACCCACACAGCCGCCTCCTACCGCACCCATTCCACCACCTGCACAGCCTGCCCCCGCGTTCGATGTGATGGGGATTACGTTCAGAAATGACACCCAGTGCGCCAGATTTGAGCGTATCTCCCATCGCTCGATCATACCCACTAGGTTCGCGCACCTAGCTGACCTTGAGCACCTAGGGGGTCCTAGAGGGGCTACTCCAGTTGTATGACAACGTGGGGTGGCGTGATTTCTTATCGGTGTCGACGGACACTTACATCCACCCAACACTAGAGGTCCTTAGTTCTATTGACCGGACCCCTGGAGGATGCTCCTTTCGCCTGATGGGTCAGGAGTGCGAGGTCACTCTTGACATGCTACGAATATTCTTCCAGTGGCCCCGTCTCGGACCCAGACCGAGCTTACAGCCCCACGCACATCACACCACCGTCATTCGACACCCACGCTTTCTGGACTCGGATCATAGGATCACCCCTTGCCTTTGACCCTAGTCGGGCCAAGGCCTCTGCTTTCCTCCACCCGTGCCTTCGCATTGCACAGCGCCATATGGCGACCACTTTTCTTGCGAGGTACGAGCCCGAGACGTTGTCGACTGTCACGCCCCGCTTCCCAAAATATTGGGCAACGAGGCATGGCCAGCCCGCATGGACTAGAGCCGTTGAGGCTCGGGGTCCAATAAGCATCTATGGCAAGTTATGATGCGGAGGGGAAGGTCCGATCGAACGATTTAGCATGAAACAATAGAAATAGCAGTAAAATAAGATATTATTCAAACGCAGAAGGTAACCAACAAAGAGTTTAACATAGAGACTAAAACTGTACGTACCGGAGGCAACTAAAGAGGAAAGAGTCTGCTGGGGTCCTCAGGTTGTGGCAGCTCGGTCAAGTCTGTGACATGTGCAAAACACATGTCAGCAACGAACTAATGGGACCATAAGTTAAAGAAGTTATACAATTCTAGCAGTTCTAAATGGAATTTAAATGACAAACTACACAGGCAGTCCTAGAAAGCAGGAAATAAGTAATGGTTATTCTAATCGATCTGCTAGGGGTGTCCATCTAGTCAGATCGTCTAAGAGTTGTTCATGTAGTTCTGTCAATCTGCCAAGGGTGTTCATCTGGTCAGATTGTCCAAGTCTAGAAAAGGTCGAACGACCGGAATGCATCCATGCGAAGCAGACAGGAGTGCACCAACTGTGATACAAAGATAAAGCCTAAGGACTCAAGCTGCGTAGGTGGAGGGGAGCTACCCCCCAGGCCCAGCTAGACTCTGTTGTCCAACCCCACCCACGAGTCGTTTATGTTATGGACACGAGCCAACAAACGCTCCATATAGACACGAGACAAGACAAGGATCACGAATGATACCGCGTATCATACCAGGATGCACCGGTCACGAGTGAGCCAAAGCTGGGGAGCACCAGTCCTCAATGGTCACCCACGTCATCGATCTGAAACAAAACATTAATCATGAATGATACTACGTATCATACCAGAACGTACCAGTCATGAGTGAGCCAAAGCTGGGGAGCACCAATCCTCAATGGTCACCCCCGTCATCGATTAACTATCCGTAAGCGAGACATTCCTGGACGAGCCAGCAAACGCTCCACAAGTCCGTAAGCGAGCCGTCTCTGGGCTAGCCAGCAGACGCTCCACAAGAGTAGTGCCAACCTCCGTATAGGAGAGGCCCACGCCTGTGATCTTCTACGAAGATCCACACAATTATAATGTCTGGCTTATTAATTAGCATGTGAGGTTTAAGTTGCATCTTAAAAGTGGGTTCGAGCAGAAAGTAACATGTGATCATTTTCAAGTATTTTGCAGAAATAAATCTAGCAGTTCTAACATCAATTCTAGAAAAGCATAAAAGCAGTAACTAAAGTCTCATTCCTTGCCTGAAAGATTCCGGCAAGGATGTAGTCCAGCAGGGTCTGGGTCAACCAACGGATCTACGGAACCTGTACGATTATCCTATCATCACAATCATGCACTCTAACATCCACAAGCAACGACATAAGATAAGCCAGATTAACTGGGCCCGCTTTGGGTCACCAGACCTATGGTATGCTGCCTAGTTCGATCGATCATTCCATCTATCCTATGTGCACAGCAGAGTAAGTCCATTGATCGATCGAGGTGATTCTCTAATGAGTTCGTTCTATGTGAGTTACTTCATGCAAGTTGGCCCTAATTACTAGAGCAACAAGGCTTTTAAGAATCGTTACCTAGCCAAATGCGAAAGCTCCACGTCGATGACGATTCTGACACAACGCCGCGTCACCCGACGGTAGGTCAAGGGTGGAAGGCCTGGAGCACAGATTCCTATCAGCGATCCGTCAGCTCCACGTTGTCGCAATCAGCGACTGAGGGTACCCAGAGGTGATCGCCAGTGGCAGAAGTCACCGGATTGCCCTCGGGAAGTGTGAAATGGTCGATCGATGCCCGGATCTGCGATGAAACTTCAAACGACGTTCGTAGATGCTGTTCTTGGTGTCGAATCGAAGAGTAGGCCGACCGAGGGTTCACGGTACCGATGGATCTCCAAGGCGAGGTCCCAGTCACCGGAAAACGGTGAAAGAACCCCAAACCTAGGGTTTGAAGCGTGGAGAAACAGAGAAGAAGATCGAGGCCGTGGCAGAGGCTCTGGTTGCTTGCAGCTGGAGGAGGGGGCCGAGGGGAGTTCAACGGAGGTGGATGCCGGCGGCGGCGACGGCTGCATCACCGGAAATCGGCGACGCAAGCTTCTCCGGCTATGGTTAGGGTTTGGAGGCTGCATGACGATTTACCGGTGACTTGGTCCACGGTGGCGAGGGTGGTCGGGCCTGGAGGAGAGAGGGGGTCGGTGCCGAGGTGGTGGACGTGGTGGTCGGTGGTGGAAACGGTCGGAGCGGCGGCGCGAGGCGTGGAAAGGTGTCGGGGCTGCTGGCGTTGGTGTTCGGGCTTGGGGAAGACGAAGCAGGCCACGGCAATAGCGGGGAGGCCTTGCAGTCGCGAGAGGAGGGCCAGACGAGGCCATGGGGTTTGGGTTTGGCGGCTGCCGTGGTCTAGAGAGGGAGAGAGAGATAAGGGTTTAAGTATCCTTAGGGTTAGGTTTTCTGCGCAAATACCTAGGCTAGGGCCGGCAGCTGGGCCTTGGGCCGCGTGCACAAGTTGTAGGGCTGATGTAGGGGGCTTAGGGCTCATGGTCGGGGGCTTAGGTTAGATGCTATAGGTTTAAGACTCTTCTACAAGGCTAAAACTAGGGTTTGCATGTGTGTTACGTGCACGTGCATTGAGGCATGGGTCCGGGGCATGCACAGAGCTCTGAGACACCCAAGTGCACATGCGTGCAGGGTTGGTTGGGTCCGGTTACGCTGATACAGTGGAAAACGCCGTATCGGATCGATATAGGTGATACTACCGAGATACGCGTTCTGTTCACGCATGCGGGGTCTCACTGGTCTACGGGGGTCGCCTACGGGTTCCTGGCACAAGTACGGTCATGTATGTGTGGTTCGTCCCAGAATCGCCCGTCGAGTTGCGTGTATATATCGTGTCGTTCAAACGGTCGGTGCATAAAGCAATTCCAGTGTGAACGAGGTGTTGGCTTGGGTTGACACGTGTCCACAAGTCGGACACGAGTCACGGAGGCTATCTATAGGTTCAAGCAAGGTTCTAGGGTCCTACTGCGTTCACAAACGACATCTGCTATGCACACAGACCAAATCACTTTACGCACAGACCTAATTGCTGTGCACACACAAAATTCAAATTGGCCCGAAAACAGGCCGTTACATCCTCCCCAACTTAAAATAAAGTCCGCCCTCGGACTTTCTTAATTTCAGGCATGGCTAGACTCTCCTAGTAAACTATATTAACTACCCCGATCATTCCTAGCACAGTACTTCAACCAACATATAACCTAATACATCTATCTATATACATGCTCAGTTATAATATACATCAGTTATTTCCCAACCATTATATCTTGTACTTATAGCTAGGTTAATATTATTCACGCATACATTTCTAACTTATGGAAGTGCCTCTGCACATCCATACCTACGCACAATCATATTCCAACATTCAATAATCACCCCATCATATACAACCATTGTATTATACATATAGTACACATATACTAAACAAGGTATTTAAATTCATCGCGAATTTAAAACCAAAAATACATATATCTACTCAATATAACCTACAAAAGGTATATCCCCTAGTATATATTCAACACGTCAATCATAACAATAATACTTAGCTATATTATAACTATTCGCCACAACACCAAATGACAAACAATTTCTTATTACAAGCAATACATAATCACACTAGCATGTTAATCTATTCCTGCAAACATAATGCATCCAGCCTAATAACTATACATATAGCACATTTCACTCCTAGTTTAACTAACACATACTCATTCAAACATGTAAACCCTTCAGTCATAACTATAGAATAAACCTGTATCTATATATGGTGTAGCTACGCACGTCCAGGTGCGTAGCGTAACCCAGCACAAACACCTATATAACTACATTCATCATATCCTATCATGCACGGATATATATAACACTATACTCACATCCGCAACCACAACCACATTATAAAATACTTACTGAGCATACTCACTCGCTCTCGAGTGAGACTCCAAGATACATACCAAATAATATACAATCTATGTACTTATACACACACTCCTATATATCTATATGACATGACTCATCATATGTAGCCTTAGTAAATAGCTAGACATCACCATACAATCCTTCACACATCAAAACCTGTAATTCATACTTATCCCATATATATACGTATATACAATCACGCAACACATTCTTATCCTAATATCTATAAGCATGTCCACTCGTACTCGAGGGAACACTAAGACTTATATGTATTCACAGGCATTATATATTCACACATATTATCTTACATAAGTATCTATACTTATTCATGTACTATATACACATAATCATTACATTCATCGCAACACACATATTCCATTATTCATCCATAAGCCCACATATACCTAAGTAATAATACTAAGCATGCCCGACAATGATATATATATTCACACGAGCCGGGTAATCCTCCTAATGGATCTACGGGGAAGGCAGAACAACACAAGGCTCTAATGTGCAGACACTTCCAATATTTGACATCTAGGGTGGTTAAACAACCTCCAACTAACCAGCCCTAATTGGCTGGTCCCAATCATTTTAAACACCAATAAAATTTCCAACTCAAAAGCCCGTTCATGAAAACCTGTTATAATGATCCTGTTGTTCTCCGCTTCAATTGGTTCTTGGCTCAGCTGCCTCTAGAAATCTCTAAAGTGAAACTACCAACCAATTCTAGATTTTTGGGCGTCAGACTTACTTACGATTTCCTTTTCAATCCAAACAACCAAGGCAATCTACTAACTCTTTTCCCATATTTCCTGATCATTGAGCACTCGTAAAACCAAACATGCTCACTTGACTTGATCCAGAATTTTCATTGACACTTAAACTGCTAGTCACTGTTAACTATAATCCATCCACATGATCTGGAGAAGTCATCGCCTTTCACCATTTCGTAAACTGTAACTGGAATCCAGTGATCAGTACGCACTCGATGCGTATTCGAACGGTCGACTTTGAAACTCCCTTGACATTCCCAAGATCCTTAATTCCTTTAAATCACTATGTCCAAAACAGATTATGTTGTCGATCTTATACAATCCATCATAAGATCAATCTCGTCATCACATTATCACTCTGAATCTCTTCTGTTCATCTCTAATGATCATATTATTTACTTCAACCACGTTGCTATCCTCGAACTAGTTTTTTTTTGATTCAAAACCCAGGTTATACTGTTGCTACTCGGCTTATATATAAATATGCTCATAATATCCGATGCATAACATTTCACTTGATCGATGTAGGTCTACGCCTTTAGTCGTTAAGACAAGACTTCTAATCACCACACTTCTATCAAGAGCAGTATACTAAGAGTCGATCTCTTTCCCTCGATTCAATGTTCTCACTTCCATGGTTCCTTGTCAAGTCGAGAATCCAACCTTATAGCCATACAATGTGTTAGTAATGCATCACTTTAAACTTCATCTTATTCATGTATTATCACTCAAATCCAAACTAGAGGGGGCCAAGGAACTAGTCTAAACCTAACTAACTTATGTTAGACTCAATTATTGTTGGTCGTTTGAATAGTTACTGTAGCACTATTGTTTCGATAAATCATTCGATCAAGACCTGCATGGCCACCACAAAAACTGTCACGCCCCGCTTCCCAAAAGATTGGACAACGAGGCATGGCCAGCCCTCATGGACTAGAGCCGTTGAGGCTCGGGGTCCAATAAGCGTCTATGGCAAGTTATGATGCAGAGGGGAAGGTCCGATCGAACGATTTAGCATGAAACAATAGAAATAGCAGTAAAATAAGATATTATTCAAACGCAGAAGGTAACCAACAAAGAGTTTAACATAGAGACTAAAACTGTACGTACCGGAGGCAACTAAAGAGGAAAGAGTCTGCTGGGGTCCTCAGGTTGTGGCAGCTCGGTCAAGTCTGTGACATGTGCAAAACACATGTCAGCAACGAACTAATGAGACCATAAGTTAAAGAAGTTATACAATTCTAGCAGTTCTAAATGGAATTTAAATGACAAACTACACAGGCAGTCCTAGAAAGCAGGAAATAAGTAATGCTTATTCTAATCGATCTGCTAGGGGTGTCCATCTAGTCAGATCGTCTAAGAGTTGTTCATGTAGTTCTGTCAATCTGCCAAGGGTGTTCATCTGGTCAGATTGTCCAAGTCTAGAAAAGGTCAAACGACCAGAATGCATCCATGCGAAGCAGACAGGAGTGCACCAACTGCGATACAAAGATAAAGCCTAAGGACTCAAGCTGCGTAAGCGGAGGGGAGCTACCTCCCAGGCCCAGCTAGACTCTGTTGTCCAACCCCACCTGTGAGTCGTTTGTGTTATGGACACGAGCCAACAAACGCTCCATATAGACACGAGACAAGACAAGGATCACAAATGATACTGCGTATCATACCAGGACGCACCGGTCACGAGTGAGCCAAAGCTGGGAAGCACCAGTCCTCAATGGTCACCCCCGTCATCGATCCGAAACAAAACATTAATCATGAATGATACTACGTATCATACCAGAACGTACCAGTCATGAGTGAGCCAAAGCTGGGGAGCACCAATCCTCAATGGTCACCCCCGTCATCGATTAACTATCCGTAAGCGAGACATTCCTGGACGAGCCAGCAAACGCTCCACAAGTCCGTAAGCGAGCCGTCTCTGGGCTAGCCAGCAGACGCTCCACAAGAGTAGTGCCAACCTCCGTATAGGAGAGGCCCACGCCTGTGATCTTCTACGAAGATCCACACAATTATAATGTCTGGCTTATTAATTATCATGTGAGGTTTAAGTTGCATCTTAAAAGTGGGTTCGAGCAGAAAGTAACATGTGATCATTTTCAAGTATTTTGTAGAAATAAATCTAGCAGTTCTAACATCAATTGTAGAAAAGCATAAAAGCAGTAACTAAAGTCTCATTCCTTGCCTGAAAGATTCCGGCAAGGATGTAGTCCAGCAGGGTCTGGGTCAACCAACGGATCTACGGAACCTGTACGATTATCCTATCATCACAATCATGCACTCTAACATCCACAAGCAACGACATAAGATAAGCCAGATTAACTGGGCCCGCTTTGGGTCACCAGACCTATGGTATGCTGCCTAGTTCGATCGATCATTCCATCTATCCTATGTGCACAGCAGAGTAAGTCCATTGATAGATCGAGGTGATTCTCTAATTAGTTCGTTCTATGTGAGTTACTTCATGCAAGTTGGCCCTAATTACTAGAGCAACAAGGCTTTTAAGAATCGTTACCTAGCCAGATGCGAAAGCTCCACGTCGATGACGATTTTGACACAACGCCGCGTCACCCGACGGTAGGTCAAGGGTGGAAGGCCTGGAGCACAGATTCCTATCAGCGATCCGTCAGCTCCACGTTGTCGCAATCAGTGACTGAGGGTACCCAGAGGTGATCGTCAGTGGCAGAAGTCACCGGATTGCCCTCGGGAAGTGTGAAATGGTCGATCGATGCCCGGATCTGCGATGAAACTTCAAACGACGTTCGTAGACGCTGTTCTTGGTGTCGAATCGAAGAGTAGGCCGACCGAGGGTTCACGGTACCGATGGATCTCCAAGGCGAGGTCCCAGTTGCCGGAAAACGGTGAAAGAACCCCAAACCTAGGGTTTGGAGCGTGGAGAAATGGAGAAGAAGATCGGGGCCATGGCAGAGGCTCTGGTTGCTTGCAGCTGGAGGAGGGGGCCGAGGGGAGTTCAACGGAGGTGGAGGCCGGCGGCGGCGACGGCTGCATCACCGGAAATCGGCGACGCAAGCTTCTCCGGCTAGGGTTAGGGTTTGGAGGCTGCATGACGATTTACCGGTGACTTGGTCCACGGTGGCGAGGGTGGTCGGGCCTGGAGGAGAGAGGGGGTTGGTGCCGAGGTGGTGGACGTGGTGGTCGGTGGTGGAAACGGCCGGAGCAGCGACGCGAGGCGTGGAAAGGTGTCGGGGCTGCTTGCGTTGGTGTTCGGGCTTGGGGAAGACGAAGCAGGCCACGGCAATGGCGGGGAGGCCTTACAGTCGTAAGAGGAGGGCCAGACGAGGCCATGGGGTTTGGGTTTGGCGGCTGCAGTGGTCTAGAGAGGGAGAGAGAGATAAGGGTTTAAGTATCCTTAGGGTTAGGGTTTCTGCGCAAATACCTAGGCTAGGGCCGGCAGCTGGGCCTTGGGCCGTGTGCACAAGTTGTAGGGCTGATGTAGGGGGCTTAGGGCTCATGGTCGGGGGCTTAGGTTAGATGCTATAGGTTTAAGACTCTTCTACAAGGCTAAAACTAGGGTTTGCATGTGCGTTACGTGCACGTGCATCGAGGCATGGGTCTGGGGCATGCACAGAGCTCTGAGACACCCAAGTGCACATGCGTGCAGGGTTGGTTGGGTCCGGTTACGCTGATACAGCGGAAAACGCCGTATCAGATCGATATGCGTGATACTACCGAGATACGCGTTCTGTTCGCGCATGCGGGGTCTCACTGGTCTACGGGGGTCGCCTACGGGTTCCTGGCATAAGTACGGTCATGTATGTGTGGTTCGTCCCAGAATCGCCCGTCGAGTTGCGTGTATATATCGTGTCGTTCAAACGGTCGGTGCATAAAGCAATTCCAGTGTGAACGAGGTGTTGGCTTGGGTTGACACGTGTCCCCAAGTCGGACACGAGTCACGGAGGCTATCTATAGGTTCAAGCAAGGTTCTAGGGTCCTACTGCATGCACAGACGACATATACTATGCACACAGACCAAATCACTTTACGCACAGACCTAATTGCTGTGTACACACAAAATTCAAATTGGCCCGAAAACAGGCCGTTACATCGATGCAGAGCTCTACATGCTCTACGCGATGACACGTTCTAGGGTCTTTGATGGAGGAGACGTTCTGGTCCCTGCTATAGAGATCGATATCGCTAGTTGGTACATCGCCCGCATTATTATTTCTGTCGGCGCTCGGACGCCCATCTGTTGCGGCGGTCTGATTACCCTCTTGGCCCTATTGTGCGGAGTTGACCTCCCAGCCGGCTTGCTGAGACCACCGGCC
>JAULAV010003602.1:0-25006 GCA_030789695.1 Scilla litardierei
TCTGACTCGACCGAGCAGTTACGCTGCTCGACCGAGTCATGTTACCCTTAAGCATGCGGGGCCCAGTTCTGAACAAGTCGGGTTATAAACCCCAACTCATCTTCCATAGCCCTAAGCCTTTTTCATTTCCCCAAATCGTCTTGTCCGAGTACCCAGACCCCTCCCCTACTCGATCCGCACGGCTGCCGCCAACCGACGACTGTCGTCGCCACCGGCATCGTCGTCCGGTCAGAATCTCTCTCTCTCTCTCTCTCTCTCTCTCTCTCTCTCTCTCTCTCTCTCTCTCTCTCTCTCTCTCTCTCTCTCTCTCTCTCGTTAAAACCCTTCCCCCATCTCTCCAGCCCCCAAAACCGCCTAGGGCAACCCCATCTGCTCGACGGAGCACGAATACTGCTCCACCGAGCAATTAGACACCCCACTCCCCATCGAAACTACTCGACCGAGCAGAACTAGTGCTCGGTCAAGTCATCAACCAACCCATCTAACCTACTCGACTGAGCACTACTACTGCTCGATCGAGCAACCCTGTGCACACCAACCATGCCCCTACGTTACTCGACCTAGCAACGATTGTGCTCGGTCGAGCAACGGCACACATCCCCCAACTTATTTACCATTTCATCCCCTGACATTATATTTTCTTCTATTTCAGGTACGTTTTGCCTAGAGGAGGACACGTCCCGGAGAAACTCGGGGGAGACCTCTGATCAGCAGCAGTCCCATACCCGCTCACAGCATCCTCGCTGCGCTCACCTTTTCGGTACACTCTATACACTCTTTACTTTATTGGTGCCACTGCAGCTTACCTTCTGCATTATGCCTTGCACTAGGGGGGTTACCGCACCTGCACGTCGTGTGAAGAGGAAGGCCACTGGCGCATCCTCTTCTCGACCCTCTCGCCGCTCTCACCGTGCTACTACCCCCACCACCGAGGAGGAGCACATGGGCGATCCGTCGTCCTCGTCCGACTCTTCTCCCCTACGTCACACACATGTCCCCACCACTTCCGCCCTTATCTCCACTATTGCACCTCCCGCCCCTCCTGCACCTCCCGCCGTTCTTGCCACTCTGCCGTCACGTGTGTGGTCATTCGACATCACATTTAGGGACGATACCCATCGTGACCGATTCATAGCCCTTTCACAGAGGAGACTCATTCCCACACAGTTTATCGACGTCCCCACCATACGATGCATTGGACTCCTGCAGGGACTCTATTGGCTATACCGCACCATCGGTTTCGACCGACTCATGGCAGTCCACGCACCCACCTACTCACGCCTCACTCTGGAGGCATTGAGTTCCATCGTTCGCACTCCGGCAGGCAATGGCATTACCTTCTGGCTAGTGGACCACGACTTCATGGTCACGTACGCCATGATCCGTTCCCATTTTCGTTTCCCAGCCGTCCCTGACCCCCAAGCTGCCTTCTTCCCAGACTACGAGCTTTCTAGTTTCGATGCATCTGCTTTCTGGCATCGCATTTCTGGTCTAGACCATTACCACCCCAGCCTGGCGAAGGCATCATGCACTGTGCATCCTTGCCTTCGCTACGCGCAGCGACACCTCGCCACCACCATTTTCTGCAGGCCAGAGGTCGGGACCATGTCCCTACCCGAGCTTTTTCATCTTATGGGAATGACCCGACCTATGCGCTTCCACCCTGACGGCTCCCTTCGCCCATTTGTCCTTTCTAACACAGCCCACTGGCTGTGTTATCTTCTTTTGCAAACCGCCCACACTCACTACTCCACTGATATCTGTTGTGGCGGATTCTTCACTATTTTTGCACAGATGCTAGGTATCAATCTTCCTGATGACTTAGTGACCCCTCCTGGCCCGACACACTTGACTTTAGGTGTGCTTGAGCACATGCACATCATTCGGCCCTATGGAGCCCGTCATTGGACCTATCTAGTAGGCACCCATCACACACCCTACTTTGTCCTTCCCGCCCCTCACCTCACAACCATAGTGCATGTCCAGTAGATCTGAATGATAGATAGGGTTCACCCACTTCATGCACTCCACGTCCTCGAGCCCCCCGGGGCCCCCGTCGAGGTAGTTCCTGATGATCGAGTGCCCCGCTCCTTCGAGTATGAGGAGCCTGACCTGGCAGCCATTGTGGCTGCCTGATGCAAGCGCACCTAGCCCCTCGGTGGATGGAGCACGTGGCGGTGGAGGTGGCATCACTTACGCACGTCGCAGGAGACGCGGGAGCACGGTTTAGGCCTTTTTCTTAGTGGGAGGGTATTTTGGTCTTTTACCAAAATCCCTCCTCTTTCTTTATATTAGGTTTAGCCGTCATCTTTTTCCTTATGCTTGAATTGTGAGAAAAACTCTCAAGTGTCAATTGAAGGTTCTTAAACTTTGGCCCGTTCATCCAAAGTGGGGGGATCGATCTTGTCTCTAAGAAGATCATTATCTAGGTTCTTTGTCTCAATCAAGCAAAAATATAAACTTTTTCCTCTCTTTTAATTTTCCTCTTTTAAATTGTGAATCGATCTATGACGATTCAAAACAATTGGTATCAGAGCACTACGAATCCATGGCAACGGGGACGAGAGCTTCCGTGGACGAGAAGATCCAAGGCCTTCGCGATGATCTCAATCAAGAGATCGAGGGTTTAAGGAAGACGATGGAGGCTTCGATCAAAGATCACGCAAACACCCAAGAGGACATTCAAACGGAACTTCGGAGCATGATAAGGGAAGCCGCAGAGTCGGGAAGGGATCTTAAAAGTTTGAAGGACGCCACGGCTACGATTCCAGCGATGATGGGGATGTTGCAAGACTTGACCAAGGAGAAGGTGGCAGACCGTGGAAAATGGAGGGCACCGGAGGAGATCCAAGGCAATTCCGGCACCGATTCGACAAATCAGTAACCCCCGAGCCACGGGGAATCATATGCGGCGGCGGCGGCTCAAACCCTAGCCGGCGCGTTAGGGTTTGGTGCGACGGGGCCCGTAATAGCATCCACGGGCACTGTCGGGCCTGTTTGGGGGTCGCCCGGCCCGCCCGACCCATCCACGGCCTGGGCGGGCCCGACCGGCAACCCCCGGCCCTCGGCGACCCCAATCGGGGCCACTGGAGGGCCGGCACCCCTTCCGGGGGTGCCCAGGGCCCGTCGACCCCCATCGGGGGTCGGACGAGCCGCGCGACCCCCGCCTGGGGGTCGACAGCCCCAGGCGGGGGCGACGAAGGGATTCCGGCCCCTGCTTGGGGCCAGGCAGGCCCGCTAGACCCCGGGAGGGGGTCAGTAGGCCTGGGCGATGGTCCAGGAGTCACAGAGAGCACGGGTGGGATTTTGGCGGTGTGCCGGGGTTCGTACCCTACTCTGGGGGAACTTCGGGGTCAGCAGGAGACGGGTGGGCCTCGGGAGCAGCTATTGGGGCCCCGACGAGCCAATTATGGAGGGCGGATACCGCCCCACCTGGGCTGAGGCCCATTTTTGCACGACCGCCAGAGTTTCCCGGGCATCACTTTCAGCCCGAGGCTTGGGAGAGGCATGCCTGGCCTGAGGAGTGGTACGGGGTTGACAGGGGAGGCCCGATGGAACCCTGGGGTGGTGTTTTGGTTCGGGGTGGTGACCGTGGAGGGGATAGGGGACAGCAGGGTGACATCAACGCCGACCGGCGGTTGATGAAGCTGAAGATGCTGACCTTCTATGGCACCGATCCTGATGGGTGGATCTATCGAGCGGAGAGGTATTTCCAGGTGATGGGGCTGACGGAGCAGGAGGTTCTGAAGGCCATCGGGATTTACTTTGAGGGGAAGGCCCTGGTATGGTACAGGTGGAAGATCGCACGGTCCCCTTTTCGCACCTGGGAAGAGCTATCAGCACTGATCGTGGACCGATTCCAGGAGACAGTAGGGGGGGATTTCTACGAGCAGATGTCGGCCCTGAGGCATGAGGGGACAGTGAGAGACTATGTGGAGAGATTCGAGATGCTGAATAGTAGGGTGAAGGGGGTGACCGACGAGGTGATGATCGGGAACTTCATGAGAGGGTTGAAGCCCTCTATACGAGCAGAGCTAAGGATGCAGAGCCCTCAGTGTTTGGAGGATGTCCTTCGCATAGCTCACAAGGCGGAGGAGAAGCAGCCGGACGAGAGACACATTAGGGGGACTTGGGGGCCGCAGGGCCAGCGCAGCCCGGCAGCACCAGCACCACCTAGACCAGCTATCGAGCCACCAGCACCAGTACCACCTAGACCAGCTGCAGGGGAGGTCCGCACCGTCGTACCTGGTAAGCGCATGATGGAGGTTGATATGCGGGCGCGGCGAGCGGCGGGCCTATGTTTCAGGTGTGATGAGAGGTTCACCCCTGGCCATCGATGTGCGAGCAAGTTGCTACAGATCGTGATCGTGCCCGACGAGGAGGAGTACCCAGAGGAGGAGGAGCCTGTGATTGTGGAGGAGCCTGAGGAGGAGCATGTGATTGTGGAGGAGCCTGATGAGGAGCATGTGCACATGGACTTTGCGGAGGTGTCGCTGAACTCCGTGGTAGGGTTCACTCCGAACCATACCATGACGTTGGCAGGGACATTAGGAGATCAGACGGTGACGGTGCTGATTGACAGTGGGGCGACCCACAACTTCATCTCGAGGCGGCTGGTAGAGCGTCACGGCTTAGAGTTGAGTACGATGGAGAAGTTCACTGTGTTGCTGGGCACAGGGAAGATGGAGGAGAGTAACGAGCTCTGCAAGGGGGTGTTTTTCACACTGCAGGGGCTTTAGATAGTGGAAGACTTCTTGCCGCTGGAGTTGGGCAACGTGGATGTCATATTGGGGGTGCAGTGGCTGAAGAAGCTCGGGGAGATGAAGGTGAACTGGAAGATTCTTCGGATGGAGTTCCAGAAGGGGGGCAAGACGGTGGTGCTGACAGGGGACCCGACCCTCTGCTTCTCGGTAGTGGCCTTCAGGGACATTACGCGAGCGTTGCGGGCTGAGGGAGAGGGGTTTTTGGTGGAGTACCAGGGATTGTCAGTGGAGGAGGAGCAGCAGGAGGAGACTCCAGAGGAGGTGGATTCGGTACTGGAGCAGTACCAGGAGGTCTTCCAGAGCCCGCAAGGGCTACCTCCAGCGAGGGGGCATGAGCATGTGATAGTACTGCGTGACGGGGTAGCACCGGTGAGCGTGCGCCCTTACAGGTACCCGCACGTACAGAAGGATGAGATAGAGAGGATGGTGCGAGAGATGCTGCAGGCTGGCGTGATCCAGCCAAGTGTGAGTCCTTTTTCTTCTCCAGTACTACTGGTGAAAAAGAAGGACGGTAGTTGGAGATTCTACATCGATTACCAGGCACTGAATAAGGAGCTGTCACCGACAAGTTTCCTATTCCGGTAATCAACGAGCTGCTTGACGAGCTGCATGGGTCAGCGATCTTCTCGAAGATCGACCTGAAGGCGGGGTACCACCAGATCTTGATGCGGCCAGAGGACGTGCCGAAGACCGCCTTCCGCACTCATGAGGGACATTACGAGTTCCTGGTCATGCCGTTCAGCTTGACCAACGCTCCTTCGACATTCCAGACCTTGATGAACAAGGTCTTTCAGCCTTACTTACGGCGGTTCATCCTAGTCTTCTTCGACGACATCCTCATCTACAGTAGGAGCATGGGTGAGCACATTGACCACCTGGAGGTGGTGTTCAGGGAGTTGATTGCACATCAACTATATGCCAACCGAAAGAAGTGCAGCTTCGGTCAGGTGAGGGTGGAGTTCCTGGAACACGTGGTGTCAGCCGAGGGGGTGGAGACCGATAGAGCAAAGATAGCAGCCATGCTGGATTGGCCGGTGCCTACTACTTTACGGGCACTGCGAGGCTTCTTGGGGCTGACGGGCTACTACAGGAAGTTCGTCAAGGGGTACAGCACTATAGCGTGGCCCCTCACGGAGCAGCTGAGGAAGGATGGGTTCCACTGGGGGGAGGAGGCCACCAAGGCCTTTGAGGCCATGAAGGTGGCGATGACGACGGCGCCAGTGCTTGCCTTGCCAGACTTTGGCAAGGCTTTTATGGTGGAGACGAACGCATCAGGGTATGGTTTAGGGGCGGTACTCATGCAGGAGGGGAGACCCATAGCCTATTTCAGCCAGGTGCTATCAGCTAGGGCGTGGCTGAAATCGGTCTATGAG
Organism: Scilla litardierei; assembly: GCA_030789695.1. Classification (NCBI taxonomy): domain Eukaryota; kingdom Viridiplantae; phylum Streptophyta; class Magnoliopsida; order Asparagales; family Asparagaceae; genus Scilla; species Scilla litardierei. The sequence goes on from JAULAV010003602.1 coordinate 6,137, forward strand.
CTGGAGTTGATGGCCTTAGTGTTGGCAGTACTGAAGTGGATGCCTTATCTGTTGGGTCGGGAGTTCATGGTCAGGACGGACCAGAGGAGCCTCAAATACCTTCTCGAGCAGTGGTTAGTCACAGAGGAGCATCAGCATTGGTTATCCAAGCTGGTAGGATACCGCTTTGAGATAGCGTACCGGCCCGGGTTGGAGAACAAGGCTGCGGATGCCTTGTCTCGACGGGAGGAGTGTGTGGACTTGAGGGCATTGTCGAGGCCCATGTGGCTGGACTGGGAGCCCATGTTGCAGGAGGCGGAGGGTGATGCAGAGTTGCAGCAGATCCGCGAGTTGTTACAGAGTGGGGCGGACGGGCCGGCAGGATATTCATTGGAGGGGCACCGACTACTGTACCAGGGGAGGTTAGTGTTGCCGAGGACCTCTGCCTTCATACCCGTTTTGTTCCAGGAGTTCCATAGCTCCGTGACTGGTGGTCACTCGGGGGGTGCAGCAGACTTATCAGAGGATGGCCAGAGAGAGGTGTACTGGCCAAGGATGCAGAGGGGGATTGCACGCTTAGTTGCAGCTTGTGACGTCTGTCAGCGTCACAAGTATATGGTGATGGATCCAGCAGGACTGCTTCAACCGTTGGCACTACCAGAGAGGGTGTGGGAAGATGTTACCATGGATTTCATCGACGGGCTACCACGTTCAGAGAGGTACACGGTGATCATGGTGGTGGTGGATAGGCTGAGTAAGTATGCCCACTTCATTCCCTTGAGGCATACTTACACAGCCGTATCAGTAACAGCGGCATTTATGAAGGAGGTGATACAGCTACATGGGATACCGGCGTCCATCGTGTCCGACAGAGACAAGGTATTCATGAGCATCTTTTGGAGGGAGCTGTTTAGGGTACAGGGTACTATCCTGAAGAGGAGTACCGCTTACCACCCATAGACCGACGGTCAGACGGAGGTTGTCAACCACAGCCTAAAGACGTACTTGTGGTGCTTTGCTTCAGATACACCAAGGCAGTGGTACGGGTGGTTGGCATGGGCGGAATATTGGTACAACACCTCGTACCATTCGAGAGCAGGGACGACGCCTTTCAGGGTGTTGTACGGACGTGACCCTCCACCCTTGGTGCGCTTTGGGAACAGTCAGACTCCTGTGTCGTGAGTGGAGACATACATGGAGGATAGGGATGGGCTGTTGGAGGAGCTGCGGAAGCACCTGTTGCAGGCTCAGCAGGTGATGAAGGCTCAGGCGGATGGGCATCGACGGGACGTTAGCTTCCAGGTGGGAGGTATGGTCTATCTCAAGCTACGTCCCTACAGACAGAGATCGATGACGAGGAGGCCGAACGAGAAGATGGCAGCTCGTTACTTCGGTCCATATCAGGTGGAGTCCACGGTCAGACAGGTGGCATACCGGTTGAGGCTGCCAGCCACGTCGGTGATTCACCCTGTGCTCCACATGTCACAGTTGAGGCAGGCTATTGGAGACTATGATGTTTCCTCCACTCTTCCCCCTACACTTACGGAGGACATGGAGGTGTTGTTGGAGCCTTTGGAGGTGAGGGCGGTTCGCCAGGGAGCGGGATGGCAGAGAGAGGTGCTGATCTACTAGGCAGGGCTACCAGATTGTGATGCTACTTGGGAGGATTATGATGTGGTCCAGGCGCAGTATCCGGATTTCCACCTTGAGGACAAGGTGGCTCTTTTAGGGGGGTATTGATGCGAGCGCACCTAGCTCCTCAGCGGATGGAGCACATGGCGGTGGAGGCGTCATCACTTACGCACGTCACAGGAGACGCGGGAGCGCGGTTTAGGCCTTTTTCTTAGTGGGAGGGTATTTTGGTCTTTTACCAAAATCCATCATCTTTCTTTCTATTAGGTCTAGCCGTCATCTTTTTCCTTATGCTTGAATTGTGAGAAAAACTCTCAAGTGTCAATTGAATGTTCTTAAACTTTGGCCCGTTCATCCAAAGTGGGGAGATCGATCTTGTCTCTAAGAAGATCATTATCTAGGTTCTTTGTCTCAATCAAGCAAAAATATAAACTTTTTCCTCTCTTTTAATTTTCCTCTTTTAAATTGTGAATCGATCTACGACGATTCACAACACTGCCCTTCCAGCTATGCCCGCACACCCACCGCCAGCAGGAGGCACTTCCTCTACCACCCCTGTCTCTACCACCTCCACCATCGTCGGGACTGTCACCACCTTTTGCCCTGATGCCCCTTCCTCTGTGTCTTCTGTACCCATGCCTGAGGGTACTAACATCCGATCTGTACCAGAGCAGATTGCTCTAGACTTTCCAGTTAGCGAGCCTGCCGTCACTCTACCACTGCTTAGGGACCTTCTAGCATCCGTGTCTATCTCCATAGGGTCCCTTTCACCTATCACTAGCTTCACTTCCTCACCCGCAGCAGCCGTACTCACCGAGAGCGTCTCGACTTTTGTCCTCACATCTGTGTCAACGACAGCTCCTTCTTCCATTGCGGATGTTTCTGCAGTTGCCACTGCTGATATCCCTTCACGTCCATACTCTCCTACCCTTCAGCCTAGGCACCGTGGACCCCCCCCCCCCCCCCCCCCCCTCTATGGAGCCGCCACACGCGAGTCGTATCTCACAGTACCCTTCCTCCCCTAGACTCCCGTTCCACTGAGGCTCGTCTGACAGCGATGGAGGACTTGACTTCTCTCCTTAGGCTTGACTTCGATGCCTTCACCCGCTCCACAGCCACCCATCAACGGAGAGTGGAGGCTGACCTCGCTTCGATCATAGACCTACTGCGGACACAGGGCCCACCTCCCGTGATCCTTGCTCACGCACCTCCACCCAGGCCAGCCCCTGTCACCACCGACGCACCACTCAGTTCCCCACACCCTCAGGCTTATACAGGGCTTGTCACTTCTACACCTGAGATGGTAGCCACGATCGTGACCACCTCAGTCGTCGACTCACACACTTCTGCACCTGTCACGACTGCTATCGTCCTATTTTCACCACAGTCGTCTACCGCAGTCTCTGGTCCACAGCAATGGAGCCCATCACCACCTCCAGAGGGTGGTGCCCCTGCTTGATGTTGTCCCTCCACCACTTTTTGCTTCCCTCATCCTATTTTGTGCCCATCTGTCTTTTCGGGGCCCTAGTCTTACACAGCTTGGGGGAGGTCACACCATGCATCATTCCATGCATTTCCATCATTACCTTATCCTTGCATCTTATACCTTTTTCTTTCTCTTTCTTTCTTTTGCATATATTTATTTTTCGTTCACTTTTTACCACCTTACACACCCACCCTAGCATCATTTCCCACATGTCAGCGTGCTCTCAGCAATGAGGACACTGCTGCGGTTAGCTTGGGGTGAGCGCTATCGCTTTATTTTTATCTTTCTTTTCATTTTTATTTTATTTTCTTTTTTTCGTGTTTTTCTCTCATTCCCCACCCATTTTTCTCATTTTCATTTTTTTCTCATTCAGCATCACGTTTTTCACATTTTGCCATGCTTGCATGCATGTTTTCATTTTTCTTACTTTCTCAGTCGTTCTCCTTTTTAGCTAAAATTGTTTTGTATGATGATATCTCTCCTAGCCCTCAGTAGCTACTCATGGTGCTTATATTTATTGACATGCTATTTAGGGTAGTTTCATTTTTACTATTTATATGCTTGCATATTCTCTTGCTGATCTCTCTAATTTAATGCCTGATATGAATAGAAATTGAACGCATGAAATAGTATCTAGTATGTGCTTTGTTGGGTAATGCACCTAGGTTCACGCATCACTAGAACATTTGGAGCACCTATTTGTTATCTCATCCACTTCTGTTTGCATGCTTGATATTATTGTGCTTTTTACCGCATGCTTTCAGTATTCATTAAGATGAATGAAAATATCCATGCTAGCTATGAGTTTAGTTAGAGTATTATCCTATTGAATCTTTGTGTACCTCTGATGAGTGAACCAAGTGACACATTATTTTTCCTCCTCCACATGTCTTCATGATTCTCTACATATCATTTGGTTTCACCCCTACAACTACTTCTACCGCATTTACTTCCCAAAAATCCCAAAAGAAAAAAATAGCTTCTAAATAAAATAAAATAAAAAAGAAGGAAAAAGAAAAAGAAAAAAACAAAAAAAGGGGAAAAGGGAAAAAGAATGGACACATCCAGCATGCCCGTGAGCCTGTTGGCGAGGCTCTACAGGAGTTCACCGAGGTTCAGGAGCTTATGGGAGGAGTAAAAGAGAATATGGCAAGAGAAAGGAATCATTAGGGCTGTTTCCCAGGCGACTCGATCGAGAGCATAAGCTGCTCGATCGAGCTGACACACAGGCCCATCAGAGTGCACATCTTACTCGACCGAGCAAAATGGCCACTCGGTCCGAGTCGACCCATTTTCGAGCTGCATCTCACCAATATCCTGCTGGACCGACCAGGACCTACTCGACCGAGCCAGCGGACAACTCGACCGAGCAAGGCCTACTCGGGCCGAGTAGGCAGAGCGAAATTTTGGAAGGAGGCTCCGATCTACTGACAGCTTGACCGAGCAGGCGGGCTGCTCGATCGAGCAGCCTGAACACTTCACCCAAGCCAAGAGCAGTGCTTGACCAAGCAAGCTTCTGCTCGACCGAGTCACTGACTCGGTCGACGACATGCGGGCTAATTTCGGAATTTTTTCATGAGGCCCCACACTGATGCATTGAAGCAAATTTTAGACTAAGAGGACGGGCGCTTATTATTGAAGGGGGGTCGTTGTTTTTGAACTGAGCTAAGGAGTAGGAGATCGAATATGATTGTAGATCTAGATCTAGGTTTTTGGTAATTGAGTTGTTTTGAGTGAAAGATCATATTTTTATTATCTCATTTTGTCTTGGAATCGGCGTGACAATTCTTTGATCTCTAATGGCTATTGCTCTTTCTCATTCGCGGTATGTAAGATCTTAATCCCTCGCTTGATTTTATTGCTATGATGTTCTCTGCGGTAGAAATTGTGTTTGTGTGTGTTGTAATCACCATGTGTGAGTAGTTTTCCCTAGGGCTGATGGGTTAGCCCTAAGACTCTAGGAAAGAGATGTAGATATGGAATCTTAGGTTGTGTTGGGAATAAAGGGGATTATTTCGGTTGATCCAGCCAAATCCCTAGAAGAACTCGTACTGAGATCATGCCCACGGTCGGTGGAATTGATGATCTTAAGGAGTATCTTTGGGATTTAAATAGGGAGTTAGTGGATCCAATCAAGGCTCGTGGCCATGCCCGGCTCGCGCCTTGAGGGGATCCACCGACGAACTATATCACTACCTTGACGGCTACCGCCATTGCGTCAATGAGAGCCACCGAAGTACCTCGAAGTTCTAACCTACGAGAGTGGTACGAACAGAGAGATCGACCCCTCTAAACCTAATGCAACGTAAGAATCACATTCTAACATCAACATCCGACGGTCTTAGCCGTGATCCCTAAGGCCCTATCTTCTCTTATTATCAAACCAACAACATTACCACAACAAATCTTCTTAAATCGACTGTTATCTCATTCTTAGAACTAAAAATAATCTGAGACCCCAATACACTGTCACTGTTCCTGTGGGATTCGACAATCTTATATACTATAATTTGACACCGTCCGCTTGCGGATAGAGCCCGGAACCAACACCTAGGGACCATACTGTGCCTGGCGATTGTGACCTCGTCAGGTGGATTTTAGGTGTGAGTTCGGGGTGCGTCAGGCATCAACGATTGTATCCTCCTCTCCAATATGCTTCAAATTGCTCGATATTCCCTAAAAAGCAACAAAACGCTCTCGAAGTCAAATAGTTCCCATCATCAACATAAAAGCATATAAAATCAGGATTTAAGCCATCAATTTGACGTGTAAACATATAAATAATATGTGGAATATTATGACACATCACAAAGCCATGCCATTGGGTGCCTCATGCTCCAAAAGGGAAACGAAGAAGGAGGCATAAAAAGGAGAATATGAAGTCTACATTGCCTTCTATACCTAAGGAGCCTGAGGAGGAGGCCGAGGCGGTACGTTGTGAGGATATGGACGATGTCACCTCCGACGAGACAGTGACGCCTGGTGTGATTGCAGTTACTTCTGATGAGACAACTGAGATGAGACACTCGGGGAGTATCATTACAGAGCCGGAGATTACTGTTCAGGAGGAGGCCACAGAGAAGATTGCACCGCTTTGCCTTCCATCATCATGGTTGAACATCTATCAGAGGACCATCCGCCAGAGCTCACTACTCCCATTAAGGGAGAATCTTTCACCCACTCTTTTCCTTTATTCGAATCAACCCCTATTTATGATAATTATTGTGATTTGGGTACTGATGACATGTTGCATCTTTTGCAGGATAAGTTTGCACAGTAGAAGGAAGTAATTTGGGACGTATACCCTGATGAGCAAGATATATTATGGGACGTGTCTGACGAGGAGAGTGAGGAGCCACTACCATCGATGTTATTGAATATGATCACGAGGTGCGATGGGATGAATCTAACGATGAGGAGGAGTCGCCTGATGAGACCTATGCTTATATGCTAGAGTTACCTGAAAATCTTGAGCCGAACGACGAGGAGTTGCCTGTCGTGGTGCATGAGAGTAGAGATCTATTTCCAGGGAAGTGTTGTCAACCATCTTTAATTTTAAATATTTATGTTTATGACCCTCTTTGGGATACATTTATTTTAGAGAAGAATTATCCACATCAGATTGATGCGGCTTGTCTCTTACAGGATACATGTGGAGTCCTTGGAGAGATGTTGGAAGCCGCATTACTGGAATCTGATGGAGCCCATGGAGAGACGCACCTGACGGAGCTACGTGAGGAGCAGTTGGAGCAGTTGCATGCACCGACAAAGATACTAGATCTGCCTTTTGCTTCAGGTGGTATCAATCGAGTAGTGTAGCCATAGTGTAGTTTTTTATTGCTTTCAATAATCTCGAATCCTCTCGACAGCGAGAGGACCGTATATCTTTATTGTTTTTTTAGTTTAGAAATCTCAAATAAAAACAACCTCATATGTCGGTAACAAAGTCTTTTGCACCCCATACCCTATGCTATATTGATTGCCTTCTCCACATTATTTATGCCTCACCATGTTGCTCACCACCGTCGAGCATTTCGTTCAAGCGAAATCTTACTTTCTTATTCGTTTGACTTGATCTCGCTTAGCAAAACTGTGACATTATTAATCGAGTCATTTGAATAGGATTGTTTGGTATAAACTTGGGGGAAGGCTCTCTCATGCATCATTGCATGTGCTTGTAGTTGTATTAGGATTTCATGTCATTCATATCATCATTTTCCATCTACGCCCCTCATATTTGTCGTTGTTCCTTATATGTATCCATTATGATCACATTGAGGACAATGTGAAGTTTAAGCTTGGGGGAGTGCATTTCCATGCCATTTAGTCGCATCATTCATTTGGGAGAATGCTAGGGGGAGTGCATTTGCAGCGATCAAAATGGCCGAGAGGTTTTAATTTGGGCACGGCCGTGTAGCACGGTCGTGCCACTAAACTGCTCTTTCTCCTCCTCTAGCTGATACGCTGGCACAACTATGCGTGCACCAACACGGCCGTATTGTCCTGTCTTCTCCTCCTTTAGCCTCCAAACTTCATCTAATCTTCCTCATCTCTGTCGTCTTCCCTCCTTTGGTCTCTTCTTCACCAAAGTGCATCGTTTTGGGCTCAAATTTTCTAAAACACAAAGGAGACACCTCCAAAGCATAAAAGTGGATAAAAGGTGATAAAAACAACTAAAAGAGTAGAGATGACACAAAATAAAGATGGAAAATGCGGGGGTAAAGGGTGGAAAAATGTACATAAAATGCACTTAACAGATATGCCCGAATAATATATGAGTACGCTAAATAGGCGCCCAAATCATGTCTTATTCAAAAAGAGTCTCTTAAATAATTGAGATTTAGTCATCCACATCATATAAATCACTCGAAAAGAGTCCCTTTTGGGACCTAATTGCAATATTATTTTTTTAGAAATCGGTCCCCAAAACGGACTCTTTTCGAATGATTTATATGATTGGGGGACTAAATCGCAAATGCTACGATTTAGGGAACTCTTTTCGAATAAGACATGATTTGGTGGGCATATTTCTAAAAAGCCCAAATAAAAAATAATATCTCACTTGAGTTAGATTTTTAAAACCTGTTCGATTGCAAACTCAAAAAGGGGAGCACGTGAAAAATGTGTCGCGTAAGAGAAGAAAATTCTCTACTATAGCTACATGGTTGCCTCTGATGTTTCTTCAATTAACCAGCTTTTTTCGATAACATTAAGGAATGATAGACCTAGTCTTTATGGATCTCTTGATTGATAATTGAGAAGTTAGTGTTAAGACTGATCTAAATAATTCTACGAAAACTCATTGCTAAATAATCTAGTATTATCATGTCAAATCTAGAAAAATAAACTGAAACATAATGCGGAAGCATACCTTAATCCATAAAGAAATAAACTGAAACTTAATGCAGAAGCGTACTTGAATCCATAATACCTAAATCTATAGATTTGCGTGGTTGCCTTCCAAATCTACACGAATTCCAAAGATAAATCCATTAGCGTTTCTTCGGCTCTAATCTATCTATAGGATGCAGAAAAGATGGCTTTTCGTTCGTGTGATCTGGGGACCATAACCATCTATTTATAGGCAAAAGTCCTAATGCCTATTGAGTTTTTGATTTAGCACATCATTAAAACTAAAGCCCACAAGTCTCGACACATTAAAGGCCCACACCTAACAGATACATTAAAATCTACTTAACCGATAACTTAGTAAATCACTTTATTTGGGCTTAACTTAATGTGACATCCCGTATTACATAATTATTTTACATATAAGCCCAGCGTTGGAATAATGATCTAACAATCTCCCACTTGGGCTATATGTCGAACCTTATAATTATGTTATGCATAAATAAACAAATGAGTACCAAATGTGCTGTCATTACTGAAATGTAGCTGTATCTATAACCAATTCGGTCCATCAACCCTTTAACATTGGATCAAAGCGGCATTTGTCACATTTATCGTAACTCAATCCATCAATGGTCACATATGCTAAAATAATATAATGACATGAATTATGATGTGGATGTGTAGCATGGAAATTTCATGTAGTGTGATGTTAACATGCATATTTCCAACCAGTCCCCCCTTAAAATTTAGTGAGGTCAAACCATACCAAAATTGGAGTGTTACCAAACCAACCCAAACTTCATTTCTGCAGAAAATAACTTTAAACTTAAAAACTGAAAAATGTCTATACTATATGAGCATCCATAAGAACAAACTCCTACTAGAACTGAATATACTTAACTGACAAGACACCCATAAAAGCAAAGTACTCATGAAACCTTCTGGGTAGCAATCCCTTGGTAAGTGGATTCGTAACCATATAATTTGTTCTGTGCTCTATAGACAATGTTCACTTCGAACCTTTTATTTAACAACCAAAAAACTTGATCTCTGAATACCTTAATTTTGTCAAGTTCCTGATGTTGTTGGAATAAAATTGCAGACTTATTGTCACAAAATAATCTATGTGGTTTTTATATATATCATCCATTATTTGGAGCCACGTGACAAAATTATGCAGTCATATTCCATAATTGGATGTCACATAACATAATATAAAATATGCAGCCATGTTAGAGGAGGATATATAAGAGAACATGTATCCCTCTTCTAGTAGATGTCACCTCATAACATAGATTTCATACCTTCTTTGCATCCAACAAAAATCAGAGTCGGTATACAAAATGATCTCAAGCTTTTTGACCTCTGATTCATGAGCATGTAGCCTTTTGTTCTCTATAAGTACCGTAAGACCTATTTGGCTGCTATCAAATGGTCTACTCCTAAATTTAAGAATCTGCCCAACATCCTTGTAATGTATGCGATGTCAGGTTGCGTACAAACCTGAGCATATAATAAACTACTTACTGCTGAAGAATAAGGAATCTTATGCATTTCTTACCTTTCAAAATCATTTTTAAGGCACTGATTGAGAACAAACTTGTCTCACTTAGATACAGGGGCATCACCTGATTTACAAATTTGCATTCCATATCTTTGAAGAACCTTTTCGATATAGACCTTTTGTGATAATCCAAGAATACCTCGAGAATGATCCTAGTGTATCTAGATCCCTAATACAAAATATGCATCACCAAGATCTTTCATCACAAAGTTCTTAGCTAGAAATCTCTTGGTTTCATGCAATAAGCCCATTTTTGCTGGCTCATCGACATATAAAACCATAAAAGAACATTTACTCCCACAGAACTTATGGTATATGCATTCATCAACTAGATTCATTTCAAAACCAAACGAGGTGATCACTTGATGAAACATGAAATACCATTTTCAAGACTGAAATGCGCCATTAATGCCATTGTTATCCTGAAAGAGTCTGTCAAGGAAGCCAAAGAGAAAGTCTCTTTATAATCAATGCCGTCTTTCTGTAAAAGTCCTTTATGACAAGACATGACATATATCTTTCCACAATGTCTTTTGAATCCCACTTCATTATAAAAATCCATTTACAACCAATGTGTTTCACTCTTTATTCCAATGAAATAAGATTCTAAATGTCATTGTCCTTCATATACTTAATTTCCTTACTTAAGGAGTTAGTCCACTTTAGAGAGTTAGAACTATACATGGCTTGATGAAATTGATCTAATCATTTTTCATCACTCCACCATCAACCTCGTGTTCTTGGAGAATTACAATGTAAATATCTGGCACTGCCTTTCTCCTCTCTTCAGTGGATCTCCTTAATGGCATAAGTTCTGGAGGTGCTAGAGTTTGTTCTTCTCGAACCATTTCCTAAGTAGGATGATTTCTGACATTGTCTTGATTTATTGTGTTTTGAACAAAGTCAGGGATGAGATCCTAGTCAATGCCAATAATACCTGTGGGAATATCAACATATTTCTCTCCAAAGACAGTGGGAATATTAACATATCCCTCTCCAAAGACAATGTCCCTAACTGTATCTCCCCCTGCAAACTCGGCACCTTAAAAAATTGGGCATTTCCAGACTTGTCAATTTACTTTTATGAGATTATAAAAAATGTAACATATGGATAATTTTAATGTATTCAACAAAATAGCAAATCACTGTTCTTGTGTCCAGTTTTCTTTCATTTGCCTTGTGAGGCAGTACCTTAACTGGACATCACAAACATATAAGTGAATTTGCTTTAGTTAAAACACTGTTAAGAATATAAGCTGCAATCTTTAGTGCTTTTATGAATGAGATATACATAGCCATATCTGAAAAATCATCTATGAACTTTATAAAGTATTGCTTGTTGGAGACCTGTGGCTACAAATACACTAAACAATGGCGTAAATAGTGTAAAGGCAAGCAAAGCGTATAATTAAGAGTTATTAACGCAATATGCAGCAGAAATAAAAACGATGCTCAACAACAAAGAAAGATACACCAATGCAAACGCAAGTATAAGACCTATCCTATTTCGAAATCCCTACACCGAGACTCCTACTCTAGTCCCACCCTCGTAAGCCAAGTTGTGGATTTTCAGTAATGCTCCCTAAACCGGGACACACAAGTATACTCTTCACGAATACAATCCCTAACTAGGCTAATCACTAAACTGTGATATGGAATAACCCTCCAAATGGAGTAACCCCCATAATGTACTCACAACCTGAGTACTAGGTTTCAACAAAAATGAAACAAAATACAATCTTACATATGCCTTGAATAGATCTTACCAATGTGTATGTGAAGGCATGAAAGATTGGAAACAAGTGCTAAATGATTGGCTTGATGCACTTGAAGAACTCTCTCTAGATGTAATATCAATGCATGAACACTTTTAGCCAAAGTGAAAAAGTGAGAGAGAATGAGGGAAAATAATACTTTTCAATGAAAACCTTGAAATTGGCACTCACAAAATGATCTTAATGTACTGGAGTGGTGCCAAAAACTGCCTCACAATAGAGCGTAAATAAGCTCTCAAATCTGCACGAAAATCGAGAAAAACACCACTTAAAAATCATAGCCAATGGCTATAAATAGGTAGATTTGGAGTCGACCAAACGTCTGGAGAAGGGCTCCCAGGTGGCTAATCAACTGCTCAGATGCCTGTGAACACAACTCCAGATGACTGACAGAATGAGATGGATAGATGAAAGAAATGAAGTCAAATCTCCAAGCTGCAGACGTCTAATGAACACTTACCAGACGACTGAATAATTGTGCAGAAGTTTGGTAAGCCTTCTTTAAACGGCTACTAAATATGTGTCCAAAAAGACAGAGAGCACAAGAAAGCTAGCTCACACTGTAAGTTGACTGGAGTTCATGTATCAGACAGTTGACTCATTGTTCAGATGCCTGTTCATAGAGCATCAAGATGTGTCAAGATGGACAAAATAGCTGACACGCTAGACGTCTGGTACCCCTACACCAGGCGTCTGTCCTGCTCCAAAATACACTATAAAGAGTGTTTTGAGCATATGACCAAACGGTATGGGTTCTAGATGATTTCTACAGAACCCTATGATGGAAATGATGCAAAATGAAAGTGTGTGTGCATCCATTCAAGGCTTAATAAATATTCTATAAAGAAAAGCAAAATATATGAAAAAATACAAAAAGTATTATATTGAAGTCCAATACTCTTCATGACAAGCTTTTCACCAAGCCTTGAATCTCTCATCCCATCACCAATATGCTTTGTCTCCACATCAAGATAAGCATAAATAAATTTGAGACTGCACTACAAGATGATTAGCACACAACGTAATGTTGATCATCATCAAAACAATATTGGTCTTAAACTCAAGAACCAACATTCTACTCCTTTTTGATGATGACAAAACATTATGTAAAAATATAATATAAACATTGAAATATAATATGTGTGCTAACAAACTCCCCTAATCAATATGCATAAGTGCACAAAATGAACAATGAAAGCATAAGGCATATTGAAGGGTGATTATTTAAAAACAATACCACAAAGCGTATGCATAATGGCATATGGTATATATTTTTACATAACCACTATTTCTCTTCCATTTGGCATATCAAAATGATAGGAAGGTGCCAAATTTATAAAATCCAAGGGTCAGAGAAACAACCTATTCATATGCATATGTCACGCCCCATTCCCACCAATACTTTATAAGGCAACACAATCTATGGGAAGGGAGGATGGAGCTTGACAAGCCACGGTATTACACCAAACATGAATAGAAAAACACAATAAGCAGGCCACTGTGAATGCTGGGATCATACATCACAGATATATAAAAGAAAGAAACAACACATACTGCCATCACAAAGAGTACATATCCACAGAACCACATAACCAAAGAGCGTACCACACACCATCATCAAGTACAAAGTGAACTGACTCAAGTACATACATGAGAAGTATCACAAGCTTCCAACATATACCACAGCTACAAAAGACAACACGCTCACTACATGACTCAACTCACACTACAAATCACATCCCAAAAGAGTAGTGTCCTCAAGGTGTCAGCTCACACATGGGTAATCTCATGAGGGAGATTCTGCTCTGGGGTCACCTGCTCAGGACCTGAAAAGTAAAATGAGCACGTCAAACGTGCCCAGTAGGAAACTAACCAGGGTATATGAACTCATTTAGGGGTTATGAGTGTAAAGGCAATAGGAGCACAAGCAATCAAAGTGAAAAGTGCAACACACAAACATCCAACAACAACACATATAAAGTTTATTAGTTAGGTGATGTTAGTGACTCTTTTGGAAGCCTGGGTATCACCTAAAGATAAGGGCCTGGACCTCACCCCAAATTTGGGGTGAATACAGCACACGACGCAGTGGACACAGGCAATGTACGTCGGGCCTCTCAGCTCTCCCGTCCCTGGCAGGAGTGAGGCTCTCCACATAATAACACAACCACCGTATGTCCCCTCCACTCACGGTAAAGGTGAGTGGGAAATAAGTATCACATATCACATATCACTTTCCCTAACTTCTCAGTCCAGCCACTTATAGTTAAGTTATACCCAAACTTCCCACATCCCCATACCAAGATGCTCACCTGCCATAGGGCAGATCGAGACGTCCCAGTTGACATGTCATGTGTCATGATGTTCAATGAACATACACCATTTCTCAATGGCATTACATGGCGCACACGATATAATGGCTATTTCTCAAGTTTCTCAATTTCGAGTTCATTTGGGCATTTTAACAAACATATAACGAGCCCCACATAAATGAAGAGGATTATACCATCAATCTTTGTAACCAATAGCATAACTAATCTTACATACATGCATCAACATCATTCATGCATTTTGGAGGGGGAAATTAGCATTATCGCACAATTCCAACTCACCCAACACAATCCAGCATGCTGAAATTGCAAGAACAGCTAGAAAGTCAGCATTTTTAACCTATTTCTCTTGTGAATTTGACAAAACACACTGAATGAAAGTTGAAGATATAATAGTCCTGGGTTCACCCATAAAATTCATGCAGTAATATGGACTGAGTGATTTATAGTGAATTAATTGGTGCAGCATGTCCAGACTATTTGTCAGACAGAATTCTGGGCATGTATTGAAAGCCAATTTTAGGCATGTTGGAGCCAGAATTTCGACATATAAGTACCATGTTGAAATTTTAGATAAACTTGTTAACTTTTCAACGAGACCAAGATCAGCCAATTCCATGAAGTGTGCAGGTGATAGTCTTCATTTTGCTAAACTATGTCCAGATTGACAGATTTCCAGACATGTTGTAAACACTGAATTTTTACTCCAACTTATTGAACTCAACATATGACAAATTTTATATGAATTTGGGGTAGGACTTCAAGATATACACATACATATTTGTTTCAGAAAGTAAATCAAACTATAGTGACCAGAATTGAAGGAAAACACACATCAGAATTTCTGTTTTTCAGGAGAGGGTAATTTGCTTGGAAAAACAAGGAAAAAGCGAATCTTTTGGGCTATTGCACACATAATACTTGAAATCAAGAACATGAATAATATAAATAGCATCATAACATACTCATGATCCTAAATAAAAATCCACAAATCTAGGTTAGAATCCTACCTCAAGTAATCCTCTTCCTTTCTTTCCTCTCTCTTCCTTTCACCTTTCTTTCTCCTTGGAGGCTAGGGTTTTTCTTGCAATTTTTTTGGAATGGAAATTAGGGTTTTGTAGCTTTGAGGGAGAGGAAAAGAGGGCAAGGTGGTTCGGCCATAGGGAGAGGGGGAGAAGAGAATAGAAAATGAAAAGGAGAAGGAAAAAGAAAGTTAAAGAATGGTTTAGAAGTCTCCTCCAAAATATCTCATACTAGAATCCTCTTAGAATAAGCATGCATAGGCTAAATTGACCTTAATACCCTTCCAAATTTACCCCTCAACTTTCAAGTATTTACAAGTTTGCCATTACTTCATGCACACACAACTTTAGTGTGTACGCACAGCAGCTTTAGGTCAAAAGACCGTTTTGCCCCTAGAATTTTTAAAAATTTATGGGTGTGCCACTAAACCCATCCCTTTTCACACTGGCCCCCTCACACACTAACCCACTCTTTCAAAATTTACAAGTATGACACTACTTTACACACCCACCTTCACTCTACACACACTTCCACCCATATGGCCAAATGACCAAAATACCCCTACACTTTTCACGGAATTACACGACTGCCACTAGCCATATACACGCCATATCACCTCTTATCAACTCCTCATACTCCTTCTACTCGTGTATAGAGGACTACCACGTCAGTCGCCGTATAGGGCTAAACAGGCCATGACATCCTACCCTCCTTAAACTAAAGTTCGTCCTCGAACTTTCGAAGTTCAAGGGTTCTAGTCTAAGAAGAGAAATACTTCTAATTCCCAGGGCCTCTCTATGTATTACCCTACATCACTATCTTCACAAACTTTTTGCACCCAAGATTATTAAAAGAGACATTGATACAGGGTTAAGATACTTACATAAACAGGTGAGGGTATCTGTCTCTCATCTCGTCCTCGCGCTCCCAGGTGGACTCACCAGGGGATTCTTGTTGCCACATAACCCTTACTAAATTAATGGCCTTCTTCTTCAGTATCTTCTGTCTCCGATCCAGGATGGCCACTGGTTGCTGTTTATAAGTCAGGTCTGGGCGCACTTCAATCTCTGAGAAGTCCACGAGGTGACTAGGGTCTCCCACATATTTTCGAAGCTGAGATACGTGGAACACATCATGGACACCTTCAAGGGATGGAGGTAATGCAAGGCGATAGGCAACTTCACCAACACGAGCCAAGATCTCGAAGGGACCAATGAATCTCGGGCTCAACTTCCCTCGTCTACCAAATCGAATCATGCCACGTGTCGGGGAGATCTTCAGGAACACATAATCACCTGGCTGAAACTCCAATGGACGCCTCTTTGTATCTGCCCAATGCTTATAGCGATCCTGAGCGATACAAAGATTCTCCCTGACTGTCCGAGCCACATCGATCACTTCCACAACAAAATCAGGTCCTAAGACTTCACTGTCCCCAACATCGTCCCAGCTTAGAGGCGATCTGCACTTCCTTCCATACAAAGCAGCAAACAGTGTCATTCCAATGCTTGCCTGATAACTATTATTGAAAGCAAACTCCACCAAGTGCAAGTGATCTTCCCAGGATCCTTTAAAGTCCAGCATGCAAGCTCTCAACATGTCCTCGAGAATCTGAATGACTCGCTCGGACTGCCCATCCGTCTGAGGATGATATGCGGTACTAAACTTGAGATGAGTCTCCAAACTAGACTGTAAACTTCTCCAAAAATGTGAGGTGAGTCTGGTGTCCCAATCAGTGATTATACAAACATGAACTCCGTGAAGCCTCACGATCTCCTCTATGTATTTTCGAGCCAAATGCTTAGTAGATTGCCCAACTCAAAAGGGAATGAAGTGTGAATATTTGGTCAAGCGGTCAACGACTACCCATATTGCATTATTTCTCTTGGGTGTGCGAGATAACCCAGTCACAAAATCCATCGTCATATGTTGCCATTCCATTTAGGAATGGGGAGGGGCTGCAACAGACCTGCAACTCTTTAGTGTTTGGCCTTCACCTGCTGACAGACCAAACACGGGGCCACACTTCTGGCTATACTACGCTTCATCCCATGCCACCAGTAATGTTGTCGTAGATCGAGATACATCTTTGTCCCGCCTGGATGAATCAAATAGGGGGAGCTATGAGCCTCTTTAAGCAATTCCTCTCGAATAACACCAGCTGGCACACATAGCCGAGTTCCAAATCTAAGAGAGCCATCTTCATGAATGTGAAAGTCGGTCTGAAGTCTGGCATCTACCTGTTCTCGGATCCTCTTTAGCTTTTCATCTCCTGACTGTGTGGCCTTGATCCAGTCCACTAAATCAGACTGGACCTGCAAGCTCAACATAGTTGCCTTAACACCCGGAAGTACAACCTTTATCTCCATCTGTTATAGGGCCCACTGGATCTGAGGCCGAGAGGTCAACATCATCATAGATGGATATCTACTGAGTGCATCAGGGACCACGTTCACCTTCCCAGGGTGATACTGGAGATCGATATCATATTCTGCCATTATCTCAAGCCACCGATGATGTCTCATATTGAGCTTCTTTTGAGTGAACATATACTTCAAACTCTTGTGATTGGTGTACACCTTGATATGCTCTCCTAACAAAAAGTGTCTCCACAGCTTTAAAGCAAAAAATCACGGCTGCCAGCTCCAAATCATGTGTAGGGTAGTTTAGCTCATGCATTTTCAGAAGTCTAGGCATAAGCTACAACACGACCATGCTGATGTAGGACACATCCAAGCCCTTTGCCAGAAGCATCACAAAAGATCTCGAATCCTCCAGAATGATCTAGATTCGTCAAAATTGACGCAGTAGTCAACCTTCTCTTCAACTCCTCAAATGCATGTTGACACTCGTCAGACCAGACATAAACAACATCTTTCTTAGTCAGGTGAGTAAGTGGTGTCGTAATCTTGGAGAAATCCTTGATAAACTTTCTGTAATAGCTAGCCAATCCCAAGAAACTCCGAATTTCTGAAACCTTCCTGGGAACAGGCCACTTTTCTACTGCAGCCACCTTTTCTGGATCAATTGATATACCTTCTCCTGAAATTATATGCCCCAGAAAAGCCACTTTAGACAACCAAAACTGGCACTTACTATATTTGGCATATAACTGATGTTGCATCAAAGTCTCTAGAACAATCTTCAGATGCTCTGCATGTTCTTCCTCATCCTTGGAATATATCAGGATATCTTCAATAAAGACTACCACGAACTTGTCCAAATATTTAAAGAATACCTGATTCATTAATCTCATGAAAGTAGCTTGAGCATTGGTCACACCAAAGGGCATCACTAGGAACTCATAATGTCTATAACGAGTTCGAAAAGCTGTCTTCGGAACATCGAACCCCCGAACCTTTATCTGATGATAACCGCTTCGTAAGTCCAGCTTTGAGTAGACTCGGGATCCGCCAAGTTGATCAAAAAGATCATCGATGCGAGGAAGTGGGTACTTGTCCTTTATTGTCACCTTGTTCAATTCTCTATAGTCAATACACATCCTCCGGGATCCATCTTTCTTATTCACCAAAAGTACTGGTGCTCCCCAAGGTGACACACTTAGCTGTATCAGCCCTCGGTCTGATAAGTCTTTTAACTGATTACGAAGCTCAGCCAACTCAGGTGGTGCCATCCTATAAGGAGCCTTCGCAAATGGGCTGTGTGCCTGGTACCAAATCAATGGTGAACTCCAATGATCGATCGGGAGGAAGTCCATAAATGTCGTCG
>JAULAV010003603.1:0-76845 GCA_030789695.1 Scilla litardierei
GCCGCGTCGTCGGGGTAGATGAGTCAAGGCGGAGCTTCTCCTCCGGGACGCCCCTGCCGAGCGGCGTCTTCTCCTCCTTCGAGGTACCTTTGTTGGACAGCAACTTCCTCGCCAAGTTGCTGCTGTCGTGCGGCCTTCGTCTCCTCCTTTAGGAGTCTTTGTTGGGCTGCTACCTCCTTGCCGAACCGTTCTCGTCAAACGGACGCTTCATCATCGAACTGGGGCGAGAGGTTCTTTCTCGGTTCTTGGGGCTTCAAGGGTCCTGGGCTCGATCCCGCCTTGGCCATCTCCCAGCCTTTCATCAACTCGGCGAAGGCCTTGAAGCTTCGCTGGAGCATACGGGCGGAAGCCTGAATGGCCTAGTCCGTTCCTCCGGTGGTCGGATCTGTCGGGGGAGTCCCCCACGATGAGGTGACTCGGCCTCCATGGGGGCTTTGCCCCGGTTCGGATTGCGGTTGTTTAGTGTTGTGGTTGACATGGGTGTGACCGTCGTTCCCACAGACGGCACCAATTTTTGCGGGATAGTATTCGCATACAATGAATTTGTTCGGATGGGGAACCAGGGTGACTGTGGTTACAAGTTGAGGGGTGACTGGGAAGGTTGTGAGGGCAGGGAGTGGGGAGTATGGGGTCTGCCAAGGTCTTAGGAGGTCAGCGAGGACGATATGGTGGAGGGGAAGAGTTTGGAGTGGAGGATCTGAAGGTCGCCGGTCTTCTGGAGCAGGTCGCCCTTTGGTGGCTTCAACCGATGTAACGGTCTGTTTCCATCAGCACGATAATTTGTGTGTTTAACCTATTAAACTATTTTTTGTCCGGAGTTTTATGATTTCAAATATTCCTTATAAAAATATTTTGACGTATTAAAGTAGTTATGGGGTATTTTAGTAAGTTTGGGTTTCATCGAATACCTCTAAATAATCTGGTAAAAATTCATTTTTCGATTATTACCGTTTTGGCTTACTGAATTAATTTTCTATACAAACATCATCAAAACGTTTTCAAACTTCTACGATATCATCCTATAATCATTTAGGGCTTTCCACATTAATTTCGTAATTTTCTGACGACAAATCAGTAGAGAACTCGTAAACTCGCTTTCTAAATGTTTTGGCACACGACTCGTATTTCCGTAGCTCAAACCGTGAATCGGACTTCGTATTCACGATCCTCGTGATGATATGAACCCGTGTGTACGTTTTTGTAATTTTTTGGACACGTTTACTAGTAGGGGCAAAATCGTAATTTCAAATTTTACTTTTACCATCGCTAATTACCTTGCCTAATTACTAATTACATTAACCTAATTACTAATTACCCTAACATGACTAACATGTGGAGGAGACAACCGTTCAAAATTTCAAAAAGTTAATTAATTGCAAATCTAATCCTAATCCTTCTTTTTGACTAAGTATTAAATGTTTTAATTTAAAATTAATTTGTTAAACCTATATAAACCCCCCTAACCCATCTTCTTCCCCACAATCCCCCTCTTCTCAGGCGAAATTCCGGGAAAATTCCGGCGAGTTTCCGGTCAACTCATCCCCCTCCGGTGAGCCCCCACCATCCTCTTCCATCTCCTTCATCAAACCTATTCTCAATCTCTCTCTATCTCACTCTAAAAATCAACGAAAATCAAGAAAACCCCCCATGAACCCATCATGGCCATGGCCAACTCCGGCCAACTCCGGCGACGGCGACTCCTCCAGCAGCGATGGCAACCTCCCTTTGATCCACTCTCCATCCCTCTACAACTCTCTCTCCATTCCCCATTGATTCTACACAAGAATCAATCAAACAACAACAAAAACACAAATCTGGGCATTTTTCGGCCGGCCAGGTGGCCAGTCAACCCTCCCCAACCTCCCCAACCTCCCCTCCTTGGCTCCTTGCTTGGGTCTCCCCTCTTCCACCATTGAATCACCTACAAGAGGAACAAAGAAGAGGAAGGAGAAAGATGAAATGAAAAGTTTGAAAAAAAAATTCACAGTTTTTTTGCTGCCCACTTTTGTGGGGGGGAGAATATGAAGGGATTTAATTAGAAATGAGAGATGTGTATGGAAAATTTTGTAAAGGAAAATTTTGTATGGATAGAATTGTGAAGGGAATGAGAGTTAGGAAGAATAAAGAAAATTAGCTAGGAATTATTTTTGTATTTCATTTTTATTTTTCATATGTGTATACGTGCGTACGTGCATGTAGTATGGATTTTGTAACTTCGATTATTATATTAATAAAATATGGATGCGTGTGTGTGGTGTTTGTAGGTAGACGTTCCGGGAAAACACCAACCCCCGGACGCGGTACGATACCCGCCTAAGGACCCGGATTACAACAGGTCACAACTACATGCAAGTAATTACCTGGTGTATGCAAGTATCTACCGTATATGTGTTTGTTATACTTGTGCTCATTGTTGTATTGTTGGATGTTCAAAGTGATGGGCCTATAAGGCCATACAGATACGGATACGGTTAATGTGATACGACACGGGTTATGTAGTCTTGAGCTACGAAGTGTGCGAGAGTGACCGGGTCCACCCTTATTAGTTAAGCTGTACCATCACCCTGCAGGGAATGGTAGGTAGAGATTCCACGAGTTGCTCCGTGGGATGGGTGCACTTCTGGTTGCATATCGTGTACTCGAGCTAAGGTTGATGCACTAGCTTGTTTGTCCACTATGTCACTATTGCTGACTTGATACCAATGTTCTACTGACTAAGTCGAGACTACTTGAACGTGGCAGAGCGGCGTAATAACAAGCAGTCTTAAATTACAACCGAATCAGTGTCTAGAAATGAATGGGAAGGGGGTTGGTCAACCAAAGGACTTGTCCTGCGGTCATAGAAGTAACATGTACCTTCAAGCCCTGACTGACTGGCTGATTTGGGAGTTAAGTTAGACTTCTTATTATTAGGCATGCCTACACTATTAGATAGTTAAGCGACGTTTGTTACCTCTTGTTCGCTCATTACATTGCTACCTTTACTTTCTGTTGGTTTTTACTTGCCGCTTAGCGCTGAGATGTGTTTCATTGTTTTCTCTGAAATGCATGTCAGACTATGAGCCGACGGAGTACGTGGAGTATTACACTGAGGACGATCCCGCAGATCAGGGATCAAAGGATGTTCCAGAGACTGTACCAGTAGAGGAGTAGGAGACTCCAACTCAACACAGCATCCTTCACCGTTAGTGTGCTTCCCTTTACCGTCAGTGTGTTTTCTTACCGCCAGTGTGCCATTTACCTTCGAGTGTTGTACTTTACTTTTCTGTCGAGTCGATATAGGCCGTACTATAAGGCCCAGTCCTGTACTACTTATCATCTATTGGATAATAAAGATGTTGTGTGTTGTCTCTCTGAGTTTGCATGACAAGAATCTGCCTTCGATGGAATTACTACAGACGCTTAATGTGCATCGAACAAGGAAGAAAAAAATTCCTCCTTGTTTTGTGCATATGCGGACCTTCGTCGCATCCTCGCTCTCGGGTATTTTGGGAAGCGAGGCGTGACAGGTTTCTGTGGTGGCCCATGCAGGTCATGCAAATACTCAGAACAATATACGCATCTTTACGATCCTAAGCTGACTGAGTACATATTGACTCAGGTTTATTGTTTTGCAGCATGGCAGGAAGACCAAACACCCGCAACGGAAACGGCGCCAATGGAAACGGTGCCAATGCAAATGGTGCCACCGAGATATCTGCAGTCGTTGGAGTGATAAGAGAAATGTTGGAAATACAACACCAGATGCTCCAGCGAGGACCACCGGCACCACCACCACCCGCTGAACCTGGGGTTAAGCAATTCCAGGATCTTCGTCCGAAGACTTTCTCTGGAAAGGAAGGGCCACTTGAAGCTGAAGAATGGGCCCTAGCAACTGAAGACAAGTTGAGCGCTGCTCGCATCTCTCAAGTAGGATGGGTCGGAGTTGCAAAACTGCAACTGACTGACAATGCTTGAAGCTGATGGGATCGTGAAGAACGACGTCTGGTTAAGCCTACCTCTTGGGGCATGTTTCGAGAAAGGTTCAACGCCCAATATATTCCTCCCTCGGCCAGGAGAGAACTCCAAAGTCGTTTTACTAATCTGAAACAAGGCAATAGGACTGTGGATGAGTATGAGGCAGAGTTCTCAATGCTCAGTCGTTTCTCTCCACACATGGTTGAAAATCCAAAAGACTGTACCTATCAGTTTCGTTAAGGCCTAAACCCTCGTGTTCAAGCCTCGATGAGTTCAGTGAAGCTGACTACCCTTGAGGATGTTCTGGAAGCTACACGAACTCATGAAGCCGTTGCACGACTTGAAAGGGGAATTCAAGTTAATCCAGGCAAACGCCCGATGGAACCTGCCAGGAACAATTTCCGTCCGACTCAGACCACCAATTTCAAGAAGCCAGCAGCTCCAGCCAACATCAAATCCACTATGTTGTGCCACTACTGCAACCGTGTTGGAAACGTCAAGAAGGACTGCCGTGTGTTCTTGAACCTGTGCAAAGTGTGTGGGGCATCTGACCATCTTGCCAAGGACTGTCCTCGTCGCACTATCAAACCAGCCAACCCTATGATGGCTTCAGGATCAGCTCAGCAAAAGCAACCCATGCCTCCTCAGCAACAAGCTTTTCAGAATGCCAAGCCGAATCCACCAAGGCGTCAGGCATTCACTATGACTGCTGCTGAAGCCGAGACCACTGATCAAGTGATCTCAGGTAATCTCTAGACCTCAGTCCTTACAGCATTCTATATCATATGCTTGATTGGTGAGTATCTCTTGCTAAGGCGTATTCTACCTTAACCTAGGTATTATCTTAGTATCTGCATCACCGGCTCTAGTTTTGTTTGATTCAGGAGCTTCTCATAGCTTCTTGTCGAAAAAGTTTGCGACAGATCATTCTATTACTATCTGTGATTTTCCGAGATGTTGGAATGTCGACACTGGAAATGGCATAGTAAAGGTCTCTACCGGATGCAAGTCATGCCCACTAGTGATCTGTGGACGTAAACTATTCGCTGATTTCATGATTATCAGCATAGCCAACTTTGATGCGATACTCGGCATGGATTGGTTAGGAACTTTCTACGCTAACGTCGACTGTCACCAGAAGAGTGTAGTGTTTAAAATTCCTGAACATCCTGTGTTCGAGTTCATGAATGGAAGTCGTTCGCTTGGTCCGATCAAGTTTCAGGCCAAGCCGAATGAAGCAATAGTCGCATCAATGCAGGTTGAGCCTGAGAAACCCTTAGTAGTTCGAGACTTCGAAGACGTATTCCCTGAAGATATTTCGGGATTACCACCAGACCGAGATCTTGAATTCACTATTGACCTTATGCCAAACACTCAACCTATCTCCAAGGCTCCTTACCACATGGCTCCTGCTGAATTGGAAGAACTTCGGAGTCAGCTCGACGACCTATTGCAGAAAGTATTGATACATCCCAGTGTGTCTCCTTGGGGTGCGCCTGTCTTATTGGTCAAAAAGAAGGTTGGATCGAGAAGAATGTGCATGGACGATCGAGAACTGAACAAGGTGACTGTAAAGAATAAATATCCTTTGCCTCGCATCGACGATATTTTTGATCAACTCGGTGGATCACAAGTCTTCTCCAAGCTGGATCTCAGAAGTGGTTATCATCAAGTGAAGATCAAGAATGAAGATATATCTAAGACAGCTTTTCGAACCAAGTATGGACACTACGAATTCGTAGTCATGCCTTTCGGTGTGACTAACGCCCCAACAGTATTCATGAATCTCATGAACCTTATATTCTATGAATTCTTGGATAAATTTGTAGTTATTTTCATCGATGACATCCTGATCTACTCGAAGAGCAAGGAAGATCATGCCAAGCATCTGTAGATAGTTTTGGAGACTGCGTCGCCATCGGCTCTATGCCAAGTATAGCAAGTGTGAATTCTGGCTAGATCGAGTCGCCTTTCTTGGACATATAGTTTCAAGAGATGGTATTTCTGTTGATCCTGAGAAAGTTGCATCTGTTAGAAACTGGCCGACCCCCCGATCAGTTTCTGACATCCGAAGTTTTCTTGGATTAGCTGGTTATTATCGCCGATTCATAAAGACTTCTCAAAGATTGCTGAGCCGATGACTCGACTGACTAGAAAAGATGTTAAGTTTGTTTGGTCTGAAGCTTATGAGCCAGCATTTAGAGGATTGAAGATGAAGCTGACAACCGCACCAGTTCTAACTATTCCGGATCGAACTAGAGGGTTCGAAGTTTACTGTGATGCATCTGGAAAAGGTCTTGGAAGTGTGCTGCATCAACATGGTTGCGTAGTTGCATATGCCTCTTGACAACGAAGAATCATGAGAAGAATTATCCAACACACGACTTAGAGTTGGTAGCCGGCATCTTTGCTCTGAACATTTGGAGACATTTTCTGTTGGGAGAGCAAGTAAAGGTATTCACTGACCACAAGAGCTTGAAGTATATTTTCACACAGAAGGAACTCAACATGAGACAACGAAGATGGTTGGAACTCATGGCTGATTATGACATCGACCTCCAATATCATTCTGGGAAGGTGAATGTCGTGCCTGATGCATTGAGTCGACTACCAATAGTTATGACTCTGACGACTCAATGGAGACTTCAACAAGAACTAAAAGAGATGGGAATCGAAGTCGTCTTGCCAGGAGCTACATCATCATTGATGAACATGCAGATTCAATCTACCATCATCGATCGGATCAAAGCTGCTCAGTCTGGAGACGTAAAGCTGCAGAGGATCAAGCAACAAGTTGAAGCTGGTCTACGAATAGAATTTGTATTCATGAAGATGGATCTTTGAGGTATGGAAGTCGCATCTGTGTACCTTCAGGAGAGATCAGGGAAGAGCTGTTGAATGAAGCACACAGCTCTCCTTACTCCATACATCCAGGTGGTACCAAGATGTACAAAGATCTGTGACTGAACTTCTGGTGGATTGGAATGAAGAGAGGCGTGGCCCAAAGCGTCGCCAAATGCCTCGTATGTTAGCAATTGAAGGCTGAATATCATCGACTCGTTGGATTGCTTCAACCTCTGCCTATTCCACAGTGGAAATGGCAACACATCACTATGGACTTCGTGACTGGACTACCTTGGAGCTCAAAGCAGAATGATGCCATCTGGGTGATCGTTGATCGATTAACCAAGTCGGCACATTTCATACCATTCCGAGTAGGACAATCCACGGAAATACTCGCAAAGAAGTATATGGAGGTACTGATATATCTCATACCTTTAAACTCCTTGCAGTATACATAAGTGATATCTGATTATCATGCAGGAAATTGTGAGGCTACATGGAGTTCCATGAGCATCGTCTCCGACCAAGACACAAGGTTCACCTCACATTTTTGGAAGAACCTGCAATCGAATCTGGGTACACATCTCAAATTCAGCACTATGTATCACCCACAGACTGATGGACAATCAGAGCGTACCATCCAGATTCTTAAAGATATGCTGAGAGCATGCATGCTGGATTTCAAAGGATCATGGGAAGATCATCTGCACTTGGTAGAGTTTGCTTACAACAACAGCTACCAAGCCAGCATCGGCATGGCCCCTTTTGCAGCACTCTATGGAAGGAAATGTCGATCTCCATTAAGTTGGGATGACATTGGTGATCAAGAAATTTTAGGTCCAAAGATGATTGCGGAAGCTGTTGATGTGGTGCGTACTATCAGAGACAAGCTGAGAATCGCACAAGACCGCTACAAGCACTGAGCTGACGCCAAGCGTCGACATTTGGAATTTCAACCTGGAGACCATGTTTTTCTAAAGATATCACCAAACATAGGAGTGATACGCTTTGGAAAAAGAGGAAAGCTCAGTCCGAGATTCATCGGACCGTTTGATGTGCTAGAGCGAGTTGGAGAAGTAGCTTATCGTCTGGCCCTACCACCATCATTGGAGAGAGTTCATGATGTATTTCATATCTCCCAGTTGCGTCGTTACATCAGCGACCCCAAGCATGTAGTCGACCACTCAGAGATTACTGTTCGTCCAGATCTCACCTATGAGCAACAACCGGTGCAGATCATAGATCGTCGATAGAAGACTCTCAGGAACAAAGTGATTGAGCTAGTGAGAGTTATGTGGCATCACGACTCACCTAGTGAATCCACCTGGGAACGTGAAGAGGAAATGCGCGAGCGTTATCATTATCTCTTTCCTTAAATTCCGAGGACAGAATTTTTTATAAGGAGGGTAGGATGTAACGGTCTGTTTCCATCAGCACGATAA
This sequence comes from Scilla litardierei, assembly GCA_030789695.1. Classification (NCBI taxonomy): domain Eukaryota; kingdom Viridiplantae; phylum Streptophyta; class Magnoliopsida; order Asparagales; family Asparagaceae; genus Scilla; species Scilla litardierei. The sequence continues at coordinate 8,244 of JAULAV010003603.1, forward strand.
TTTGTGTGTTTAACCTATTAAACTATTTTTCGTCCGAAGTTTTATGATTTCAAACATTCCTTATAAAAATATTTTGACGTATTAAAGTAGTTATGGGGTATTTTAGTAAGTTTAGGTTTCATCGAATACCTCTAAATAATCTGGTAAAAATTCATTTTCGATTATTACCATTTTGGCTTACTGAATTAATTTTCTATACAAACATCATCAAAATGTTTTCAAACTTCTACGATTTCATCCTATAATCATTTAGGGCTTCCCACATTAATTTCGTAATTTTCTGACGACAAATCAGTAGAGAACTCGTAAACCCGCTTTCTAAACATTTTGGCCCACGACTCGTATTTCCGTAGCTCAACCCGTGACTCGGACTTCGTATTCACGATCCTCGTGACAATACGAACCCGTGGGTATATTTTCGTAATTTTTCGGACACCTTTACTAGTAGGGGCAAAATCGTAATTTCAAATTTTACTTTTACCATCGCTAATTACCTTGCCTAATTACTAATTACATTAACCTAATTACTAATTACCCTAACATGACTAACATGTGGAGGAGACAACCGTTCAAATTTTCAAAAAGCTAATTAATTGCAAATCTAATCCTAATCCTTCTTTTTAACTAAGTATTAAATGTTTTAATTTAAAACTAATTTGTTAAACCTATATAAACCCCCACTAACCCATCTTCTTCCCCACAATCCCCCTCTTCTCCGGCGAAATTCCGGGCAAATTCCGACGAGTTTCTGGCGAACTTCTCCCCCTCTGGTGAGCCCCCACCATCCTCTTCCATCTTCTCCATCAAACCCATTCTCAATCTCTCTCTATCTCACTCATCATGGCCATGGCCAACTCCAGCCAACTCCGGCGATGGCGACTCCTCCGGCAGCGACAGCAACCTCCCCTTGATCCACTCTCCATCCCTCTACAACTCTCTCTCCATTCTCCATTGATTCTATACAAGAATCAATCAAACAACAAAAAAAACACAAATCTGGGCATTTTTTCGGCCGGCCAGGTGCCCGGTCACCCCTCCCCAACCTCCCCTCCTTGGCTCCTTCCTTGGGTCTCCCCTCTTCCACCATTGAATCACCTACAAGAGGAACAAAGAAGAGGAAGGAGAAAGAAGAAATGAAAAGTTTGAAAAAATTTCACAGTTTTTTTGCTGCCCACTTTTGTGAAAGGGGAGGGGGGAAAGAATATGAAGAGATTTAATTAGAAAGAAGGGGTTTAATTAGAAATGAGAGATGTGTATGGAAAATTTTGTAGGGATAGAATTGTGAATAGAATGAGAGTTAGGAAGAATAGAGAAATTAGCTAGGAATTATTTTTGTATTTCATTTTTATTTTTCATACGTGTAAACGTGCGTATGTGCACGTAGTACGAATTTTGTAACTTCGATTATTATATTAATAAAATATGGGTGCGTGTGTGTGGTGTTTGTAGGTAGACGTTCCGGGAAGACACCAACCCCCGGACGCGGTACGAGACCCGCCCAAGGAACCGGATTACAACAGGTCACAACAACAGGCAAGTAATTACCGGGTGTATGCAAGTATCTACCGTATATGTGTTTGTTGTACTTGTGCTCATTATTGTATGGTTGGATGTTCAAAGTGATGGGCCTATAAGGCCATACGGATACGGATACGGTTAATGTGATACGACACGGATTATAGGGTAGTCTTGAGCTACGTAGTGTGCGGGAGTGACCAGGTCCACCCTTATTAGTTAAGCTGTACCATCACCCTGCAGGGGATGGTAGATAGAGATTCCACGAGTTGCTCCGTGGGATGGGTGCACTTCTGGTTGCATATCGTGCACTCGAGCTAAGGCTGATGCACTAGCTTGTTTGTCCAATATGTCACTATTGCTGACTTGATACCACTGTTCTACTGACTAAGTCGAGACTACTCGAACGTAGCAGAGCGGCGTAATAACAAGCGGTCTTAAATTACGACTGAATCAGTGTCTAGAAAAGAATGGGAAGGGAGTTGGTCAACCAAAGGACTTGTCATGCGGTCATAGAAGTGACCTGTGCCTTCAAGCCCTGACTGACTGGCTGATTTGGGAGTTAAGTTAGACTTCTTATTATTAGGCATGCCAACACTATTAGATAGTCAAGAGACGTTTGTTACCTCTTGTTTGTTCATTACATTGCTACCTTTACTTTCTATTGGTTTTTACTTGCCGTTTAGCGCTGACATGTGTTTCATTGTTTTCTCTGAAATGCATGTCAGACTACGAGCCGACGGAGTACGTGGAGTATTACACTGAGGACGATCCCGCAGATCAGGGATCAAAGGACGTTCCAGAGACTGTACCAGCAGAGGAGTAGGAGACTCCAACTCAACACAACATCCTTCACCGTTACTGTGCTTCCCTTTACCGTCAGTGTGTTTTCTTACCGCCAGTGTGCCATTTACCTTCGAGTGTTGTACTTTACTTTCTGTCGAGTCGATGTAGGCCATACTATAAGGCCCAGTCATGTACTTCTTATCACCTATTGGATAATAAAGATGTTGTGTGTTGTCTCTCTGAGTTTGCATGACAAGAATCTGCCTTCGATGGAATTACTACAGACGCTTAATGTGCATCGAACAATGAAGAAAAAAATTCCTCCTTGTTTTGTGCACATGCGGACCTTCATCGCGTCCTCGCTCCCCGGTATTTTGGGAAGCGGGGCGTGCCAACCGATGACAGAGATGGCGAGCTTCAGAGTTGTGGTTAATTATGGGGGTGTTTGGAGGAGTGGGAAGTCAGCTTAGAAGACACAGGCCGGCTGTTGGGAGAGTTGGATGGTCGAGGAGGTCGATGACGTCAGAGAAGAGGAGGTCGCCGTGGAGCGGACGTTGTAGGGGAGGAACTGTACGCCGCGGGTCCTCTGGTGCAAGTTGTCCAGGGGAGGCCGAGGCCGTAGATGGCGAGCGGTCTGCGTGTAAGAGGAATAACTCATCGACGATCAGCGTGTAAGATGAATAACTCGTCAGAAAGGCTCGGTTGGCTGTCAACCGAGAGTCTCTCTGATGATCAAGTCAGCAAGTGACTCTTTTGAAGAATGTCGGACACGTCAAAATATCTAAAGGCAGATCAGCGCTAACGTGACGGACTCGTGAGGGAAGGTCGAATATGTAGGAGATATTCGCCCTTGTGTGTTAATGGAGAAAGTCGTTTGGAGCTTACTTGCCAGCCCCTTTCTCTGATGGCCAAAGGGGGGCATTTATAGATGTTTGGAGTCGGTAACTCATGCTGAGATGGCGCGATGAGCTGGCGCTTGGCGATGTCTTGTCAGAGCTGAGTCGGTCAGACCCGCTTTTGTCAGGCGTGAGATGTCAGACCCGCTTTTGTTAGGAGGCGAGATGTCAGGCGTGCAAAATCGGACCCGCTTTTGTCAGGCAGCGAGATGTCAGTGATAGCGGGCCTCCCGAGTTTGTCATCTTGTGCTGATAGGTCACTTCTGGGACGTACTTCCTTGGGACCATCAGTTGACCGCTTCGTGAAGCGGGCTTCTTTGGAGAGATGGGTAGGCCGCCATGCGGGATGAGAGCCCTGTGGCGGGATAGGCAGGTCGTCACGAAGGGCGGACCTTCTTGGCGAGGTGGGATCTTCGTGGAGAGGGGGGTGAGCTAAGCGCTCCAGACAGGCGAGCTATTCTGATGTTTAGCAGTCTGCTCTTTGGCTTAGGTAAACGTGTCCACTTTGATGACGATCGTTGAGGGACTGATCAGGTAGGCTCTGAGTAGATGGGCCTTGAGCAGATGGGCCATTATTGACAAGGCCGGCCTTTAGGGCGTAACAACAATATTTTAGAAGATAAAATAGAAGATCAAAATATTGGAATGACGGAGGAATATGATGAAATTGACACAGGAAATGCCTTATCTTGGGCACATTATAAAATTAAGACATAAGATTACAAAAATTATTTTTGTACAAAGAAAAAATTGTCAAAATATTTACAAACATGCCAAAGTTATAGCACGCGTAAACTAGTGACATTATGAGAGAAAACACTCATATGATATTTGGTTCCTTTATTTCACAATCATAATTTAACATAGTCGAAGGAAATTTATAGGGCATTGTTCGGTATTACCGTGATAGAAATGTTATCAAACATGTGAGATACCAAGAAATATTAATTCTGATGATGAAATAGTACATATTAATTTTGATATTTTTGCCTGGTAAAAAAACAAAAAATTGTTATAAACGGGCTTTTGAAGGCACATCTGTGTATTGGATATCCACTCATTATGTAACACTATTACTATAAATACAGGGCTACGGGTTCCGTAGCCACCAAGTTTACAACACATTATCAGCACGCTCGAAGCTGAGCCGAACCTATGCCGACGGACGAACGCGACGCGAACAGGCTTCCTTCACCGAACGTCGCTAATCTTGAGATAATTTTTATTCACTAAATCTAAATTTATATGCGCATATGATTAGATCCAAATGTTTGGATCGATGTTTTGATTAGTATAGATCGGATTTTTGCCTCAGATTTGCATGCTAAATCAACCATTTAATGAAAAATCGACGTTTTTATCAATAAAAATCAATTTTTACAATGAAAAACGCTGTTTTGAAGACTAAAAATAGATTTTTTTTTTCCAATAAAAATCATGTTTTTATCATCTTTTTCCCCAAAAATCTTCAAACCCTAAGGGGATTTCTTCATCGTCACGCATCCGGAAGCCGCGCACGCCGTTGCCGTCGCCCGCAGCGGTGGCCAACGCTGCCGCCGCCTGCAGACGGCGGGCGGACCCCGCCGCCGCCGTACCGCCAGAAGCGGTGGCGGCAACAACCCCCCTGCGCGCGTCCGAAACCCTAGCCGCCAGAAGCGGCAACATACACGACTGAAACCATAACCGGTTGCACAGGATCGCACGGCAGATCGAATCTAAAAAACCCTAACTAGGGTTTGTCCACAAAAATTTTGTTTTTCCAAATTCTTTTTCAGATTTAATTAAGATTTTTTTTCGTTAAATTCTGGATCGTTACACGTTTTTTTATTATTCATTTAATTTTTGGATTATCTAATTATCATATATTTAATAATTAGGAAGATCATGCGACCGCTCTGCCGTTAGTCTATTAACCTAACGGTGTATGACGTTGCCCATTGCTCCAATAATTATTAAACGAAAAATTTCCATTTCCACTATAAAATGCCTGTGATGATTAATTGACTGTGATGATTAAATTGCATATGATGATTAATTGCCTGTGATGACTAATTGTCTGCAATGTAATAAAATGCCGGCTGCATTTTTCTGCGACGTATGTGTATATTTGTTGTGGTTTTGGATCGGCTAGCTATCACCATTATTTCCCTCGCATCCTTTTCTATTTTTTGAGAGAAATGTAGTGAGGATATTATTGTATAAATTCCAAGACCGGTGGATGCCCCACGAAGATGAAGATCTATTCCAAACAATAGGGGCCCCACGTGGGTTCCCGAATTGTATTTTCAATTTTATGGGATTGTATGGACTTTATTTAAAATGGTGATTAGCCGATCCACGCAACAAATATCTGTGTCTGAAATGCATAATTATTTGTTTTACTTTAAAAATATTTAATTATTGCTCATTTTGAACATGCTAGAGATAATGGCTAAAATTGCGAGCGTCGACTTTGACGTAATGGATGCTACAGGCAAAAATTATCTGAGCTGGTGTCACGCCCCGCTTCCCAAAAATATGGAGGTGAAGCGTGAGAAGGTCCGCTCAGACTTGAAGCTACAAAGCTGCAAGTCCGATAAGCGTCAATCAAATTTAAAACTGCAGGTCCTTGCAACGCGAACGAAACAAAGATAATAAATGACATGAGACAAAAGAATAATCTCAGAATATCCATAAATATAAATTCCAACAACGCAGAAAAGCCACCAGGCTAAAAGAAAAAGAGACTAAAGGCCCAAACATGGCCAACAAAATTACAAAGTACAAAACAACGGTGCTACGCACCAACAACTAACAAAAGGCCTAAAACAAAATAAAGCTCAACAAAGACTCAAAGAATGGTCACCGGTGTCCACAAAACTCCCACTGGACAAACATGGACTCAGGCTCAGCGTCAGCAACACATCACGTACACAGCAACGGTCTCTGGCTCAGGTCTAACATGTGACACCCAAAAGAGCAAGGGGCACATGTCAGCAAGTCTACAAGAGACTTGTGCAAGGAAACTGAAAGTAGGTAAAAGTAAAGCAACCTAGCAGTTCTAGCATGATGCAATGACATGGCAGTTAAAGTAAAGAGTGCAACAGGTAAGGTAAAGTAAAGTAAAGTACGAGCATGGCATTTAAACATGGCATGGATGACAAGTATTACATGAATCATTCACAAGACAACTACAAGACAAGGAAAGTAAGCACCTCGTGCACAGAGATTCCGTCTTTTGGCTAGAGGGCGGATCAGGCCACTCCTAAGCTCAAGTGACCGTTTATCCCTACCCCTCCACGTGTATCGGGCATTGGTTTTCAGCCAACACATGAGGCCCGCTTCTGGACCACGAGCCAGGAAGTGTTTTAAACAAGTATGGCCTAGGGGTGCACCTAGCCAGGAACACGGAAACACGGATTTGTACAAGTATTTTGTAGCGTGTGCTACGATGCAACAATCAATTTGGATGGCATGTAAGATGTAATGCATGGTAGTTAAAAGTACGTACAGTTAAGGAAAGTAAACGTGACAGTTTAGTATGCATGAACAACAAGTTTAAAGGGTTGGATCTAGCTTCGTTGTCAAGCTAGATCAATTAGGTGACGGATCTAGTTTCGTTGTCAAACTAGATCAAGTAGGCGTCTAGCCAGCTATCATTTCACTGACTAGTCTCTTTTACGCTGAAAACAAGGAAGTGGCCTAAAAACATGGCCCTACACAAGAGTTGGCAAGTTTCACTTGCCTGCAAGTACAACGTCTGAGCACACCGTCCAAGAGAGTCCAAAATCACAATTATCCTACGTGCACAAGTCCACCGGCCTAAAGTCCATATTATTAATCTTGATTAGTGAATTTAAAACATTTTAAAATACTTTAAAATACTGATTTTAGTCTTGATTAGCATGCATTGGGTTGGGGGTCCTAGGTGTGCAAAGCGTTACCTCAACACGACGCGAAAGCTACACCGGCGTCGGGTAGCGACGCCGGGGGTTGGAATAAAAGATCGCGCTCCAAGTCCAGATTCCAATTAGATTCCTCGCTGGAAATTTCAGAGCAATCAACCCGGGCGACGATTCCAGATTCCAAAGCTAGCACGTGCGACGACGGGCTACGACGTGCGACGACGTCGTACGCGGCAAGTCGTCAAAGAGAACGCACCTAGGTGGGGCCCACAGTAGTCCTAGGGACCTTTGGGGGACCCACAATACCTCTGGAGAACTTGGGGGGCCCACGGAGGTAAGTGGTGCGACTGATGCGGGGTTGCGACGAATGACTCTCGGTCGTACAGCCTCGGTGCGGGGAGATCCTTCGGTCGCTGCGGGGGAACGGGGCTGTGCAGCGTTTTGGGTCGGTCGCAGCAGCGGGTGCGAGGGATTCCTTCGGTCAGATCGGTAGGGAGGGTCGGTCGTGCGCTTGGGATGCGAGGCTGCGACGTTTGCAACGTTGCAGCGTTGCAATCGTCGGTCGGTGCGGGCGGGTCGATCGGTCAGGCGCTGTGCGGAGCGGGGCGACAAGGCGGGGTCGGTGCGGAGCGCTGTGCGGAGCGGATGCGAGCCAAGCCCTTGGTCAGACCGAGGGCTTCTCTCGGTCGAAGCGGGGAACGGGGCGGGGCGGCTGTGCTGCGATGCGGAGCGGCTTGGATGCGGGGGCGGCTAGCGGTCGGAGCGGGGGAACGGGCGAGATTTCTTCGGTCGATGCGGGGGCTGAACGTCGCAACGTTGCGACGAATCGTCGCAACGTCCAATTTGAGTTTTGGAAGAGGCTAGGGCTAATTTCTTGCGAAAATTGGTCTTCCTAGGGGTTGTTTATATAGTGTAGATGGGTTGACTAGGTCTAGGGCTAATCCTAATGAGATTAGGAGTTTAAAAATATTTAAAATTTAAATCTAAACTTCTCCAACTCACCCAAGGATTTGACTTGGTCCAAATGAGCTGGAAATTGGCTCAAAAATTCTTTAAAACGTTTAAAACTCAAATAAATTTTCTTTGGCCGAATTTAATATAAAAATTAATTATTAAAAATATTATAAAACTTGTTAAAAATATAAAAGTGGTCAAATAAACTCCAAAAATTATAAAATAAATATCGGGGTGATCGTGATGACGAAAGTAAGCTAACTAAGAAGACGGATCTCAATTTCGACGTCGGACGACGAAACCAAAAATAGAAACGTCTCCCGTCAAAAGTGAGAATCGCCACGTCTCATCGAGTAAGATTAAATTGTGGGAAAACGACTCGAGAAACGTCGTTCCAAATTAGTGCCACTATTTAATACTCTCAGAGACGTTTACAACGGCAAATCACACGAAAGTGTTCACAAACAAACAAGGTCTAAAACAAACACGTGCACGGTCAAAAGCACGTGCACAAACAACGTACGACGAGAAGTGGTCGTTACAGCTGGCAGTTGGATATAAAATTCCACCTGCGCTCACAGGGACTGAGCTATGCCATCGCTGCAGGCGATAAGGTTTCTGACATAGATAAAGCGAAAGTAATTATCTATATCAGACGCCATATCGATCGGACCATGAAGGCCGAGTACCTTACGGTGGAAGACTCTTATGAGCTATGGACCGCCCTCGAGGATAGATATAAACATCAAAGAGATGTTATCCTTCCCTGAGCGTGATATGAATAGGAGAACCTCTGTCTCCAAGACTTTAAGTCTATCGCCGAGTACAACTCGGCACTTTTTAGTATCACCTCACGCCTGAAGTTGTGTGGTGAGAAAGTGACGGAGGAACGCATGTTAGAGAAGACGTATACATCCTTCCAAGAGAAGGATGTTATACTAATGCAGCAGTATCGTGAATGAAAGTTCACGAAATACTCGGAGCTTCTCTCATGCCTTCTAATGGCAGAGCAGAATAGAGACCTCCTTCTGGCCACCCATAACTCGCGCCCCGCCGGCACTGCTCATGCGCCTGAAGCGCATCACAGCTCCTTCCAGAAGAAGAGGACCAACTTCAAAGGAAACCCCCATAAGGGCAAGGCAATGAAGAAGCAGGCTAGAGGACCCCCTCCAAGAACCAACAATAAGGGAAAGAAGAAAAATGTGTGGAAGAGAAAAGACAATGGCCAGACATCTGCCCCCAGAAAAGACTGGGAAGATAAATGACATAAGTGTGGCATGACTGGACACTGGTCCAGGAATTGTCGGACTCCACGCCACTTACATGAATTGTACAAAGCTAGCCAGAAGCCAGCCGAGACAAACCTGTTGAAACATGAAGACCTGACACCAATCAGGTTCATCGCTGAGGACTTCTTAAACGATGACCTGCTCGATTGAAGCATTGTCTAATTTCTGCTATGCATTGTAATTTGAAAACCGATTTACTCTCTAGTTGTTTGGTTTCTAGCATGTTGGATGATTTTTCAGACGTTGATAGATTTTTAGTAATCTTTTTGTGCCTTATATTGCTATGTTTTCTCTCTTAATTTAGATGGATAATAAATGCCTAGTGGAAAGTGCCTCTACGGACACGATCCTCCAAGACATTTGCTTTTGTCAAAGCATACATAAATACGATGGAACCGTGAATACAATCTCCGGTCCATCAGAAATTATTGAATGATCAGGAGAAGCACATTTTATGCTCCCCAACAAAACACAACTACTAATAAAAGATGCGCTTTTCTCCCCTAGTTCTCATATAAATCTGTTAAGTTTTAAAAATATCCGTTTAAACGGATACCACCTAGAGACGGTGAATAAACAAAACAGAGAATTATTGTATGTAACGACTCATAAAAACGGTACTAAAACCACCGTCGAGCGTTTTGAGGGACTCCCGTCGGGTCTCTACCATACAAAGATAAGAGCAATGGAAGCAAACACACTTGAGCACCAGAAGTGCGATAATCAACCAGAATTCCAACTCTGGCACAATAGACTCGGACACCCTGGAGGGAACATAATGTGTCGCATCATATCCCAATCCCGTGGAATTAACTCAAAAAGCCTGAAGCTACTTCGAAAGGGTGCATCACCTTGTCACTCTTGTCACAAAGGGAAATTGATTACGAAACCATCCTCCCTGAAGGTGGACTCAGAGTCTCCAAGCTTCCTAGAGCGAATACATGGAGATATTTACGGGCCTATTCACCCCGCAAGTGGCCCATTTCGGTACTACATGGTACTGATTGACGCATCTTCCAAATGGTCGTATGTGTGCCTCTTATCCACCCGCAACGTAGCCTTTGCAAAGCTACTGGCACAAATTATAAAGTTGCGGGCACATTTCCCAGACAACCAGATCAAAAAATTGCGTCTGGACAACGTTGGGGAATTCACATCACAAGTCTTCATATACTACTGCCAAGCAACTGGCATAGAAGTTAAACATCCTGTAGCTCATGTTCACACCCAGAACGAGTTAGCCGAATCTCTTATAAAGAGACTACAATAGATTGCTCGTCCATTGTTGATGCAATGCCAGTTGCTGGTGAACGCATGGGGACATGCCATCTTGCATGCTGCATCGCTGATAAGATTACGACCGTCAGGAAGTCAATCTTATTCTCCGATGCAACTTGCATATGGGAACCCACCGGATATCTCTCACCTGAGGATATTCGGATGCGCTGTCTATGTCCCCATAGCACCACCACAGAGGACCAAGATGGGTCCTCAATGTCGACTGTGTATTTACATAGGATTCGACTCACCATCGATCATTAGATACCTGGAACCCCTAACGGGGGACGCCTTTAAGGCACGTCTAGCAGATTGTGAGTTTGACGAAAGCACTTTTTCCAAACTAGGCATTAACAAAGAGATGCTAGAAGCTTCAAAAGACCATTTCATGGGATACCAAAACTTTATCCCATTTTGATCTGCGTACATACCAATGTGAAGACGAGATCCTGAAGATCCTCCAAATACAGAATACAGCTCACATTTTATCGGACAAATTTACTGACAACCAGAAGATTGTCAGATTACGCGTCCCTCCTGCAAACACGCCATCTAGGATTGACATACCCAAAGATGGATGCAATCCACCTGCAGCAAAAGCGGCCGTACCTCAACAAAAGAGAGGACGACCCACAGGCTCCAAAGATAAAACCCCTCGGAAGAGGAAAAATCCTGGAGCAATGATAATGATACCACCACAGGATGCTGAGCTCAGCCCAGATACCTCGCCCCTCCTAAAAACCCTTGAAGAGGAAAATACAGGAGAAATATCATTAAACTATATACGTACTAGGGAGGTACTGGACAGAAAAAGCACAATCATCGATGATAACTTCGCGCTTATTATTGCCAATCACGTCACTAAATATGACGATGAGACCGATCCACGCTCTTTAGCAGAATGTAAACGCAGAGAGGATTGGCCAAAGTGGAACGAGGCAATAGGAGTAGAGCTGGACTCACTCTTGAAGCGCAAAGTTTTTGGACATGTAGTCCTAACACCAAAGGGTGTTAAACCTATAGGATATAAATGGGTATTCGTAAGAAAAAGAAACGAAAATAATGAGATCATACGCTACAAAGCGCGCCTTGTTGCACAAGGCTTTTCCCAACGACCAGGAATAGACTATGATGATACATATTCCACAGTAATGGATGCGATCACTTTCCGTTTCATTATTGGCCTAACTACTCAGGAAGGCCTAGATATGCAGTTCATGAACGTTGTGACTACATACCTATATAGAAATATAGATAATGATATCTATATGAGACTCCCGGACTGTAACGGCCTGTTTTCTAGTTGCATTTTGTTTGTTGTGTGCCTGTATTTTACCTTGCCGATTCTGTTATTTTCGTCCGAGTGGATATTCTTCTGGACGTTGACGCGAGCGCGTCGTCGTTTTCATTTTACCGTAGCGTAATTTTCATCTACGAATCGTAATTATTTTTAAGTTAATTATTAATTACTTTTAATTAAGAATTAATCTCTAATTAATTTATTTCTAGTAATCGCTAATTACCAGTTAAATTATAATTAACTTATTGTTATTTTAACTAAGTCTTTTTACTAAATTACTTTCACTAAGTTACTTTACTATATTACCCTAACCCTGCCTTAATTAATTCTCACCAGTAGATAGGTGAGATCCGACATAGGCTTCAACTCCCTCTATCTCTCAACCATCCCAATTCATACTGTCTCCCCCTCCTCTCATCGTCATTAAAACCACTCTACACGGCAACCACAGCAGCAACCTACAGGACAACCAACAACCCATCCCTCCACCGTCATCATCCCCTTCACCATCAACAACCACATCTCCATCAGCAACACCCCAACATCACCAACATCTCCTCCTCCACAAATCAGCCATCCAAATCCTTACAACCCGATCGAACAAAGCAGAAATCCAAAACAAAATCTGAAAACAAATCACAAACCCAAAAATCCCAAATCCATCTCCCAATCGCCACGCCCGTACGATTGCCACCCCCGAGCTCCTCGCCAAGCCCGATCAGTCGCCGTGCCTCGGATCTCGCCTCGATGTCGCATCGATCGTCGCCTCGAGCCCAGAACGTCGCCCCGCCGTCCTCGATCGCCGCACGCCCCAGATCCGACCCCCGCCGCCGTGGATCGCGAGCCCACGCCCCCGATCGCCGCTATGCCCCACAGGATCCCATCGCCGTGAGCCGATCTCGTTGTGCGCCGCCGTGCGAAACCATCCGCCCTCGGATCCACGCCGCCGCCGTCGCCCCGAGCTCCGATTCCGAAGCCGCCGAGCCCGGAGCGCCTGACCCTCGCACCCGCCGTCCGATTCGCCGCCCCACGAGGCCGCGCACCGCCGCCGACCCGATTCCGCCGCCGCCCAACCCCCGAAGCCGCCACCCCCCCTTTCGCTTTCATCCCTGCGTGAAGAATCAAAAAAAAAGAAAGGGAAAAGAAAAAAAAACAGAAGAAGGGGAGAGGGAGAGAACGGAGAAGTAGGGGGGGTTATTAAACGTAAGTAAATTTTAATAATATTATTATTATTAGTTATTATTATTATTATTATTATTATTATTATAACAGTTAGTGAAGTTAGTATAAAGTTTATAAGTTATAAGTGATTATTTCTAAGTTTTTAAGTTATAAGTTTTACTAAGATTATTACCAAAGTTTGTAACTAATAAGTTGGATTAATATTGAATTAATGTTAGTTCCTCTACGTTAATGTTAGTGAACTAGTTTAAACATTTTAACTGGATGTTAACCACTAGTTGTTGACCACTAGTCTATTCGTGCAGATAAAACGTGTCACACGTCACCACCGCCTGGACACCCGCGTCAAGGCAAGTATTTTGAGTAAATGAACTGCAACCCTGACCGTTGAAACTTATTGCTAAATTTGTGGTGTTTGTCAAACTCTGGTAGTCAGATATCATATTCCACATTGATTAATGTTTCTACTTAACTGTACTGCTTCTACCATTCGCATGCTAACAAGATAAACAAATTGGAAAAGATGGGTGTGTTACAAACACATATGAGATGACCATCGAATACAGATGGGGTGAAACCTAGTCGGTGACTAGACATACACTTTGGGTGGGGTTGGTTCTTGTAGTAGAGTTTGTAATTGTTGCTTGAACACCTTACGGCTACCTCCAAAACCACACTAACGGAGGCAAGCAGCTTGACCATGTTCCAGGTTGGAATGGCAAGAAGCGTCACGGTAAGCCCCCGATGATAGGGTGTGTCGAGAACATTACTTTCTCAGACATGGACTTATCACGAGCACAAATACTCAATTTACAACTGCTTTACTTTTAAAACTGCAAAACTCATGCATGCTTGCACTTTACTTTCTGCACTTATTATTCATAACTGTGTACTAACGCTTTTTGTCCCTTATAGTTGTTCTTCATTCATTTCTTTAAAATATCTTGCCGAGCTTATCGCTGACATATATTTCAATGTTTATGAAATATATGTTAGGTTTAGAGACAGAGTACCCAGAGGACACTACTCTTGAGGATCCCACCTTAGAGGTGGACCCCGCTGACCAGAGTTACGAGGACACTGAGATCATCCCCGCGGAAGACTAGAGCGGGACATTTATATTTCAGTATTGTTTGTATTTTATTTTCAGATGTGTTTGCTTTCAGCAGTTTGTACGGCCATGCTAGGCCTAATTTACCTGTGTGTTTGCTTTGGACGCTGGTATTGTAATGTAATGAATGATTGTGCTGCTTGTGAAGTTTCGCGTGCAGGGACCTGCCTTCGCTAAATCACGCTTAGTGTGCTTAAGACAAAGGAGAAAGAAAAAAAAGTACCTCTTCTTTGCTTTAAGCACATGCGGACCCGCTCACGTTCTCGCCCCAAGTATAATGGGAAGCGGGGCGTGACACGGACGGATATAAATTACCGACAAAGATGATAGAAAGACCTCGGGACGTCTATTTTGTCAAACTCCACAGATCATTGTATGGTCTAAAACAGTCGGAAAGAATGTGATACAACAGACTCAGTGAATTCCTAGTGCAACACGGATTCACAACTAATGAAGTCTGCCATTGCATCTTTATAAGAGCAAAGGGAACATGATTCGTAATTATTGCCGTCTACGTAGACGACCTAATCATCATCGGATCTCCTGAAGAGATAGCTGAGATATCCAAGAGTCTCACACAGACTTTTGAGATGAAAGACCTTGGCAAAACGAAGTTCTGCCTAGGCATACAAATTGAACACCTAAGCGGAGGAATCCTGTTACACCAATCCACATACACAAAGAAGTTGCTGAAAAACTTCCTTATGGACAAGTGTCATCCGCCTAGTACACCAATGGTTGTCAGATCATTGGACGTTGATACAGACCCCTTCCGGCCGCTGGAAGAGGGGGAGGAAGCACCGGGTCCCGAAGTACCCTACCTGAGTGCAATTGGAGCACTCCTATACCTGGCAAACTGCACACGCGTCCTGATATAGCGTTCGCAGTTATCCTACTAGCCAGATACAGTTCAGCGCCCTCAAAGCGCCACTGGAACGGAGTGAAGCACCTTCTGTGCTACCTCCAAGGGTCTGTGGACCTGGGACTATACTTCAAGAAAGGTGTATCCTCCAACTTAGTTGGTTATGCAGATGCAGAATACAGGTCTGACCCACACACCGCAAAGTCCCAGACCGGCTTCGTATTCACATACGGTGGGGCAGCCATCTCATGGAGATCTGTAAATCAGACTTCAACAGCGACCTCATCCAACCACTCCGAGCTCATTGCGATCCACGAAGCTAGCAGAGAATACTTTTGGCTTCGGTCAGTCATCCACCACATCCTCGTGACTAGGGGAGGGCAGAAAACCCGAATCCGATTCCGAACCCGGTTCCGTATCCGAAACCGATTCCGAACATTCGGTTAAAAACAAATCGGAACCGGATTCGGTTGAAGGTTTGACATCCGAATTCATTCGGAATCGGAACCGGACCACAGTCTAGAAACACAACTCCGATCCGATTCCGGTTATTAACACTGCATGGTATAGCCCAGATACCTATTTAAACTATGTAATTCTATTTGTTCCAACCGATGTGGGACAAAATAACACCGAAGATAGAGCTCACTCGCAGCTTGGTGACCAATTGTAGCACTTGAGCAATGGCCATCGAAACATAATCGTAAAGACCCAGGCATTCACAGGATATTGAATAATTAATTGATATTGTGGTGCTACTTCCGTTACGCAATTCAAACATTTAAGACACAGAAATCCCCATCGACGTGGGACTAAAATTGGATGTGTCCCACGCTTGCAGGAGCATGTTTTGCATATGAACGTTGTTTCTTAGTCCCACATCGGGCTCATTGGTTTGAGAGCTGATGTATAAATTAGAGTGTGAGAGACGACCAGACGAAATCGCGCTTGGTTCCTGTACCTTGGGAATGCGGGAGCGATAAATTCTTGACGGCCCATTCGGATGAAGAATTTTAGGGATCGATCCGATTGTAACTTCGGAACTTTTCGGATTGGATCCGAATTATCGGATTCGGATTGCGGATTACAGGTCCCCATCCGAATTAAATCGGATTCGGTTTCGGTTTGTATCAAAAAATCGGGTTTTGCCCGATGCCCACCCCTACTCGTGACTACCGGCATGAAGACGGAAGATCTTGGACCGACCACCATGTACGAAGACAATGCTGCTTGCATAACTCAACTACGAGGTGGCTACATCAAAGGTGACATGACGAAGCACATTCCCCCCAAGCTCTTCTGGACGCATGAACAATAAGTAGACAACCAGATCGACATCCAGCAGATCCAGTCTTGCAACAACCTGGCAGACCTATTTACTAAAGCTTTACCTCGTTGTACATTTAGAAAACTTGTATTAGGGATTGGGATGAGACAGTTGAAAGATCTACAAGCCTGAAGCTTGTATACTTCAGGGGGAGTTAATGTTGAGTTGCACTCTTTTTCCCTTGACTATTGGTTTTTCCCACTGGGTTTTTCATAGCCAAAGGTTTTAACGAGGCAACCACATCAACTCTAGATCCAGAAGTGTCCACCTCTTATGATATCCATCGATCAGGGAAAGTTACAGAGAGTTGTACTCTTTTCTCTTAGCCACTGGTTTTTCCCACTGGGTTTTCCATGGCAAAGGTTTTAACGAGGCAAGAACTCTTAACTTAGGATCCAGAAGTATCCATACACACATGGTCAGATAAGGTCTATGAACCCTGAAGCGCTCATTACGGCTTACAACAATGGATGGATAAGGGGAAGTGTTATAAACGGGCGTTTGGAGACCGATCTGTGTATTGAGTATCTACCCATTATGTAACCATATTACTATAAATACAAGGCTACGGGTTCCGTAGCCACCAAGTTTACAAGAAAAATCCTTTTATCATGTGATGTTTATTGTGATATTGAGTGACACCCCTGCAGTTTTGATGATGAAGTAAACATATTATCTAATATATATGAGTGCAGGTATATGAGCTTAATGCAAATCAAACAAGCACTTAATGGATTAGTGAGTTCAACAAGGCCATGGATAAAAAAGGAGCTAAACAAGGAGATTGAAGCATTATGTTTACATCAATGGGCGTCATTATTATATTTATTTTGATGTAATTTTTTATTCCTTGTCTTAGCATGTTAAAGCCTTGATTAAAACACACACAAAATTAGGAATACCCTAAAAGTTTGTTTTAACTGGTTTAAAATGATCAGGATAGTGTATCACATGCTTTTCTGATACAAATCTGCGTATCAGAAAAGTAGTCGACTCTTAGGAGTATCAGAGTCGACTACTGGGTATTGGTTGAATTCTGATTTTTTGTTTCCACTAAGAGTTAACGCCTTCATTATTGTTGGTCGACTACTAACAAATAATCAACTACTCAGAGCCAGCTCAACCCACAACGATCTAATTTCTACCCAATTTTTCGGACCGTTGGAGAGGCATTTTGGTCAACATTTTAGACTTGAATGTTCCTTTATAAATTGAGATTTCTTTAGATTTTATTGACATGATTTTAAGATCATTTTGAAAAGAGAAAAAACAAGCTTTCAAGCTCAAAATTTTCAAAAGAAACCCTCTCCTTTAGATCATGTTTTAAAGTCTAATCTTTTTAGCCAAAGTTCTTAATCCCAAAGCTTTCATTTTTATCATCCATTGGAGATCAACACTATAGACACTACACACCACAAGAAGAAAATCCTCAGGTGTGAGGTGGTGAGTTGTATTTTCTCTTGGGAAGCGATTGTACGGTAAAAATCATATTGGGAAGAGGCGTGTTACTATTTGAGATAATAGTGAAACTAGCCAAATGGGATTTGGGTGGTGCAGCTGAATAAGTGGTATCCAAACCAGGGTACATCTTTTGTTTGCGTTTGTTCTTCATTTCTGTGTTGTTTATATCTTGCTTGTTATTTCCGCTGTCTACTCTATTACTTAGATAATTATTGTTGATTAGGATTACATTGGGTAACTTCATTTGTAATCTTAGGAGATTTACTAGAGAAATATTTATACACTAATTACCTCTCTCTAGTGTCTATTTGCTATCCACGGGATCCCAACACTTTCCACCATATCGCATGATTTGCTAACCATTCTAGTATCAACAATAGTGCCAGAAAGGATTTTTAGCATAAGTGTCAGGGTATTGAGAGATAAAAGATATAATCGGTAAGGAACTAGCTGGAGGAGGAGGTCAGGCTGAAACAGCTGAAGACTTCTCACCGCACTCTTCCAGGAGAATGGCAAAGGAAGCATGAAGTGTGGAAATCTTGATGTTCGAAAGACATGCTTTACTCCGAATGGAAGAGAACTCGAAACTTCGTGCAGGGGGGAGAAAAAGCAAAACCATAAGCATGCAGATGAACCTTTATTTCGAATGCATGAACAATGAAGTTGCCAAATGAGATAAAAGGACTCATAGGCTCAACTTCGCCTGTTAAGTTGATTATGATGTATTGCAGCAGGCATCAGCATCAAAGGTGAAGGTTATAATAACACAAGAATCAATGTAAACTTATAAATTTAGACTGCAATCAAATGCTTTGTTGAAGACTTTACCACATTCCATCTTATAAATTTCAAGTTAGTTTCTAATTTCAATACACATTACTTCAACAAAAAAAACTGTAAATAGAATTGATAGCTTATGAACATGAAACCAACCAGAGTATGAATTTCGCAAATTGGTGGATGTACGAGGTTTCCTATCCAAACAACCAACCTGCAAAATTATATACTTTATTTAGAAGCCAGATGACATCACGACGTAATAGAGTTGTACATGTACAAAGTGATTTAGCTTAACAACCACTATCAATGGTAGAAAACAACAGAGATGGTTTCCAATGCTTGACCAAATGATCATTGCTAATAAGGTGAAGTTTAGAATCTCAAACAGGTATGGTTGTCTCAATTTAGTGCCGGCAGTGTAATAATTGTTCCACCTTATCATCTGGGGGAAGAAAAATCAATCCATCATGAAATGTTAGCACTGTCAAATAAGACTAACTAAAAATTAAGAATAGAAGATGAGGTGGAGCAGCATGAGGATACGAAATGGAACACAGTGGCCTATCATAGTTAACTAACTTAACCAATCATTATCATCTACCCATTCAAAGTTCATAGAAATAACATGAATGATTTACCAAATTCCTTTTAGTGGTGGTGGTGGAAAACACCCTCCGCAAACATCTTTAAATAAGTATACCTAGTGAGGGAAAGAAACACATATAATTGAGTTATGGCCTACAAAAATTCATTTTGTATTACAACAAAAAGTTTAATGCAACTTCAGAAGTTACTTGGAAATAGTAGTGCGTTGTTACCAACTTGGATAAACTCCATCTGATTTGTCGTTCATCGTGTATTCTTGCAATGGTACAATGGTTCCCTTCTATAGTGTCGGATCATGAATGCCCCCAACATGTCTGTTCTCTTTGACATAGATTCACTGTATGGTTCCATCGTAAATGAAAAATTAAACACACGTCTAGCTTATGCTTTTGTTAGGTGTTTTGTTTCCTTTATAACCAAAGATTATTCCAGTTGGGTCGAATAGACTTCATGTGATTGGCTGGACTCTGAGCACTCGATAAATTATTAGTATAATTTCTGGATTCAGGTAAAGTAACCAGAAAAAAATGGAAATGTTACGGCCAGAAGATCGTGATCGTCCGACCTTCCGTCCCAAACCGCCAAAATGCCCCGTAGGCTTGCCCTTCCCCCCTAAACGGGCGGCCAACCCAGCGACAGGGCGCTCTACGCCCGAACTTCAGAGGCCCGCAGGACGCCTGTCGATCCTAGAGTCCGACGCGACAGGGAGAAGGGCGCACCCCTCCTCGACCGCGATAGGGGCGCTCTCCAACACAACCCAGCGGGATGCCCATCCGTTCTCCCCAGTTCGCCAGAATCATCGCGCAAAGTGTGCGTCCGGACCGCTCAGCCTCAGCCCGGGCCGGCCCGGCGACCCATCTCAGGCCCTGCCCCTGGGAGGCGCACCGACGTTTCCTTGGCACATCGGACACGACAAACAACCTATTACAAGGATGCTACTGACACTTACGCCGTCCGACCATCTGACAAAGCACCCCCTGGCCGCTGCGCCGTCTGACACTTAATGCTTTCGGCCCTGACACTCAGACAAAAGCGCCCTTGGCCGTTGCGCCGTCTGACAAAAAGCGTGGCAGATACTCCCGTTCCTGACATCCTCGTCCGAAGCTTCCGCTGACAGCAGGGCCAGCTCAGCACGTCGAGTCAGCATGCCAGGTCAGTCCCACCTAACCGCCTCCCGTCAGGTATAAATACCCCTTCGCTTCCAACGGTGAAGGGGTTGTCAAATTTACTCTCAATCGTATTACTCACACACAAGAGCAAAGGTCGTCCATATCTTTGCTCTTCCACTCATAGCTCGTCACGTACAGTCGACTCACCCTCCGTCCGACCTGCGTGCCTAGCCCCCGCTTTAAGCCCTATTACTGACTTAGGCATCGGAGAGGCTAAGGGTTGGACCCCAACCCGGCCTTTCTGACGAGTTGCTCCTTGCGCAGGTTAGCTCGTCATCATCGATCGTCCTCGTCCCCGCCTCAGGAAGTTCGGCCCTTCTACCACATCCTTTTGGATCCGAGACCGTGGTCAGCCCTCACAGCAGACTTAGCCTCATCATCCCACTAATCACATGTCAAATAGCCTACCCTAATCCAGTCATTAGCATAACCATCGTGCCATTGGTTCCCCTTAAAACAAATTCATTGTACGCGAGTTCTACCCAGCAACAATTGGCGCCGTCTGTGAGAACGAAGGGTCACACCCATGTCAAATCACATACCAGTCAACCGAAACCCTGACCACGGCAAGGACCCCATGGATCAAGAATCGCACTCTCACCCCGTGATTCCTGTGACTAAACCACCCCCGGAGGTGGAGGTCGAAACGGTCCAGGCCTCAGCCCGTGCGGTGCAGCAAAGCTTCGAGGCCTTCGCCAAGATAATGACAGGCTTCACAACGGCTAGAGCCGAAGCACCCACGGGCCCCTCTGAGCCCCCGAACGTGAGGCAGAATCTTCACCCTCAATTCGTTGAAGAAATGGGGGACAAAGGGCTCGCTGAGGAGATTGCGGCCCAACAGAAGCTCTTGGAGGAAGAAATGGAGATCGCGCGGCTGCAAAGGCGCCAGGAGGAAGCAGCCGCCGCACAGAGGCATCTGGATGAAGCGGCCGAGGCCGTCCGGCAAACCCTCCTCGACGAATAGACCGCCCGACGCCAGCTCTGCTTCATTATCGCGGAACGCGAAAGGCTCCGGAGGGAGAATGAGGAGAACCGGGAGATCCCGGAGGTGTCCACGACGGGCCGGCGACACATGAACGAGCGCAGCCCGCCGCTCGTCAGGTCCCCACCTCGGGGGCGAAGTCCGCCCCGTCGGCGTCTCTCCCCAGATCGTCTGGACGAGGAAGCCGTACGTCAACAACTCTGCTTCCTCACCGCAGAGCGCGAAAGGCTCCTAAGGGAGAACCAGGAGCGGAGAGAGCTCCCGAAGGGGACGGCTGTGGGCCGGCGATACTGGAATGACCGTAGCCCACCAACCGTCGAATCCCAACACGCGGAAGGAGTCCTCCCCGGCGACCACTTCGCCATTCCCCGGGGCATGATGACCGTATGCAGCCGAGGCGGGACCGAAGCCAAACCCCAAAGTGGCGGAGAAGGCGCGCGCCAGAGCGCCCTGCCTACCCTGAGGCCACGCCGTTGGCGCGGTAGATCACGTCAGCCCCGAGACCCGCAAGGTTCAAGGCCCTCAGCTGGCCACCTACAACGGAAGAGGCGACCCCTTCTCGCACGTATAATACCGAAGGACAATGGAGGCGCAGGATGTGGATGACGCGTTCATGTGACGGCTTTTCTCACAGATCCTGCAGGACACGGCGCTGGAGTGGTACTACGGCTTGTCCGCAAGATCCATCGGGAGCTTCAACGAATTGTCCCACAAGTTCTGCCAGGAGTTTCGGACCGGGCGCACCAAGAAGAAGCCTTTAGACTACCTCAGCACGATAGTCCAAGGGGAAGGAGAGACGGCTGGGAAATACCTGCGTCGCTTCCAGGATGAGAGGCGGACGGCAGTGGCCTGCGGCGATGAGGTGCTCATGCTAGCCTTCAAGATGGGGCTGCGGAATCGGAGCCTCCACAAATCCCTGCTCCGAGATCCACCGGCCGACTACGATGCGTTGATCGCTCAGGCGGAAAGATATGCGCTGAGCGAGGAGACTCTCGGCGTTAAGAAACCAGTCGCCCTAGCGAGGTCGTCCCAGGGCGAGCCTCGGCCCTATCCCAGGCCAAGGCAAGAAGACGGGCCCCGGGGCCACGACCTGCCGACTCAACCAAGGCGGGACCCCGCGGGGCGTCGCCTGCAAGACCGCCCAGGCCCGGCGCGAGAGTTCGTTCCCACCCGAGAGCCCGCCCGAGCGATCCCGTGGCTGGAAAGACCTCTGCGAGCCCAGTACACGCAGCTCAACGCCCCCATGATAGAGGTGTTGGCTGCGGCGGCGAGAACCGGACTGCTGTCGGACCCACCCAGGGAAATGAAGTCCGACCCGGCGAAGCGAGATCTCCGAAAGTATTGTCCCGGCGAAGCGAGATCTCCGGAAGTATTGTCGGTATCACCGGGACCACGGTCATGATACCGACGATTGTTACACCCTCAAAAGGGAGATCGAACGGTTGATCCAGACGGGTCACCTGAGAGGCTTTGTGGAGGGCAGAAGGCCGATCCAGAGGAGAGGGCCCCGCGAGGAGCGCGGAGGCCGAACCCACCACCAGACAACAGGCGAGAGGAGCCACGCCCTCCCAAGGCGGTCATGCGCATAGACGTGATATGCAGAGGACCGTCCTCGGGGGGAGCGTCGTCGTCAGGCAAAAAGGCGTATGCCCGACAGGTGATGGCGGCGGGCCTCAGCGGTGAGGCGAAACGGAGAAGGGTGGCTCGACCCCCATTACCTTCACCAGTGTTCTAAATATCGGATATCGGTCGCGTATCGGCCTAGTAAATTTGATATCGAATTGCGGATATCGGGGATATATCGGGGATATTGACTAAATATCGGAGTATCATATCGGAGGCTTAAAAATTATGACATATGTTAGCATAGATGTATCTAAGAAGATATAAACTATACTAACTCAAATAAAAGTATGTTTTAGTTATACTTATCTCGTTAAACATGATTATCGGGGATATTGACTTAATATCGGAGTGTCATATCAGAGGCTAAAATGATGTCAAATAAAAGCATATGAGTCTAAGAAAATATAAACTATAGAAACTCAAATAAAGGTATGCTTTGTGTATACTTATCTCATTAAACGTGAATACCGATCATCCACTTGGTGGAATATTTCTCTAAGTGGTCACAAACCAAACGAGTTAAATAGCTACAATATATAATTCATGTGGATCATATTACCAGTGTGAAGATAAATATCAAAAAACTGAAAAAAAAAAATGTATAAATGTAAAAAGGGAAAGAATACTCACCTTGATCGGAAAACCCTCTTAAGAAGAACAAACGCTAGTTGAAAAAAAACTAACTGAAAAAAATGAAAAAAAAATGAAAAAGGTAAAAAATACCATGTAGTAAGTACTAATCTTGATCGGAAAATCCCTTGCAAAGATCGAACGTCGGATGTCCAAAGCTCGATCGACAGAAAAAAATCCAATACTGTAAGGGGAAAAACTAAAAACCGAAAAAAAACTGAAAACTGAAAAAAGGGCTCGACTAATCATCTTGATCAGAAAACACTTCTTTGCAAAGATTGAATGTCGGACGTTGAAGCTCAATCGATTGTCATCGGAAATTTTCACCGGACGGATCGGAGCAGAGCGGAGTAAGGAGTGGAGCGTCGAGAGGTGCGGAGCGGTGAGATTAGAATTCGGGCAAAGCAGCAATTATCTCTCAAAATCGTGATGTCTCTCGTCGTTTTAAGTAAATGATTGGGTCGGGTGACTCCGGTCGGATCCACTTTTAAGGACCGACCCGCTCACTTTGTTTTGAAAAAACTATGAATTGCGGCCGATATTTCAAAGGGATATATCGGCTGCAATATCGGCCGCAGTCCGATATTGCGGCGATATTTCCTCAAATATCGGAAACCGCAATATATATGCCCATATCGTATCGGCCTAGTGATAAAACCGATATTGCGGCCGATATATCGGATATCGGACCGATATTTAGAACACTGACCTTCACCGACGAAGATCTGGAAGGAGTCGAGCTGCCACATGACGACGCCATCGTCATCGAGGCTCAGATTGGGACGGCCATCATCAGCCGCCTCCTGATCGACACGGGGAGCTCCTGCGACATTTTGTTTATGTCAACGGTGAAGAAGATGGAGTTGAAGCAGGCAGACCTGAGGCCTTGCACGGGGCCCATCGTCGGCTTCACCGACCATTCGGTTCCCATTGTGGGGATGATTACCTTGCCGGTGTCGCTTGGAGAGGAACCGATGGTCGTCACCCGCATGACATAATTCGCTGTCGTCGACATCGCGTCGGCATACAACGGGATCATAGGGCGACCCTACATGACGGCCATTGAAGCGCTTCCCAGCCTGCTCCATCAGATGGTGAAATTCCAAACTCCGCCAGGGGTGGGGTTTCTGCGTGGGAGCCAGAAGCTATCCAGGAGCTGCTACATGGGGTCGACCAAGCACAAAGGCCCGGAGCAAGCCTTGTCGGTCGGTCTCCTTAATGAGAGAGAAGACTTTTGCGACCAACGGCCGACTCCTGCTGAAGAGGTCGAGGCGGTGCCAATGGCCGCCGAGGAGGGCAAGACCGTCTCCATCGGCACGAAGCTCCCGGCCTCTCTGAGGGCGGCCCTCATCAGCCTCCTCCGAGAGAACGTGGACGTATTTGCCTGGTCGCCCTCAGACATGCCAGGAGTCGACCCGGCGGTGATCTCCCACAAGTTGAATGCGGACACGGGATCCCAACCGGTCCAGCAGAAGAAAAGGAGCGCCGGAGGAGAAAAGATGAGGGTAGCCGGCGAAGAAGTGGAGCGGCTTCTCCAGGCCAAATTCATCAGGCCGGTAGACTACCCGGATTGGCTCGCCAACGTCGTCTTGGTAAAGAAGGCCAATGGGAAGTGGCGCATGTGCGTCGATTTCACCGACCTCAACAAGGTGTGTCCGAAGGACAGCTTCCCCCTCCCGAGAATCAACCACTTGGTCAAACAGGCGTCCGGTTACGAATTGTTGAGCTTCATGGACGCCTTCTCGGGCTACAACCAGATCCCGATGGCGAAAGAGGACAAGGAGAAAACGTCCTTCATTACCGATAGCGGCACTTTCTGTTACACGAAGATGCCCTTCGGACTGAAGAACGCCGAGGCGACCTACCAGCAGATGGTGGACCGGATATTCAGCTCGCAGGTCGAGCGGAACCTGGAGGTCTACATCGACGACATGCTGGTGAAAAGCAAGAGAGCCCTGGACCATCTCGCCGACCTGCGGGAGACGTTCCAGAAGGTGCGCCAGTATGGCCTGAGGCTGAACCCGGTGAAGTGCGTCTTCGACGTACAGTCAGAGAAATTCATGCGCTTCATGATAACAAAGCGGGGGATCGAGGCGAACCCCGACAAGGTTTCGGCCCTCGTTAACATGGCGGAGCCACGCACCATCCGGGATTTGCAGCGACTGAACGGCCGGATCGCAGCGCTGGGGAGATTCTTGTCGAAGTCGACAGAGAGGTCACTCCCCTTCTTCAGAGTCCTGCGTGCGGCCCTCGGCGAAGCAAAGATCAACAGGAAGGTGATCCCGTGGGACGACGACTGCGTTTGAGCATTTGCGGAGCTGAGGGCTTACTTGCAGAGCCCTCCGCTGCTCGCCAAGCCGGAAGGAGAACAGCTGGGGTTGTACCTGGCGAGCAATGAAGAGGCCGTCAGCTCCGTCTTAATCAAAGAGGAGAAGGGAGTTCAACGGCCAGTATACTATGCGAGCCGGATTCTCCGAGAGGCGGAGACTCGCTACAGCCCCATCGAGAAGGCCGCCTACTGTCTGATCACCACGGCGAGAAAGCTCCGGCCATACTTCCAGGCCCATCCCATCGCCGTCCACACCAACCTGCCCCTCGAGAAGAACTTGAAAAGGTTAGAACGGTCAGGCAGGATGCTCAACTGGAGTGTCGAGCTCAGCGAGTTCGACATAACATACAAGGCCCGGACGGCGATCAAGGGCCAGGCGCTGGCGGACTTCGTGGTGGAATGCACTATCGAAGACCCCCCGGAGGACCTGCCGGATGCATCACCAGCGGCTGCGCCCCCGCAAACAATGGGGGTGGCTGGACCCTCGGAGCCCGCCCAGGGAGAAGCGGGCAAACTGGACGTTCACGTCGATGGCTCGGCGACAGGATCCGGGACGGGGGCAGGTATCGTCATCCAAACCCACGACGGATGCCTGCTGGAGTATGCCATGCGCTTCAACTTCCCGGCAACCAACAACATCGCGGAGTATGAGGCCGCGGTCAATGGGCTGAAGCTTTGTATAGCGGTGGGGGCGACGAACGTGCTGCTGCTTAGTGACGCACTGCTCGTCGTCCAACAGATCCAAGGGAGCTTCGAGGCCCGAGAAGAGACGATGAAGCGCTACCTTAAGCGCATCCAGGCCAAGCTCCAAAAGTTCGAGAAGGCGGAGGTCCGGCACTTACCCATCCAACAACCTCCAGGCAGATGCCCTATCCAAGTTAGCCTCCTCCTCCGCGGCCGAGATCGGAAAGGCCATCTACGTCGAAAGTCTGTTGGCGCCCACCATTGAGGAAGAAAAACTAATGTGTATCGGCCCGACAGCGACGTGGATGACCCCAATAGTGAAGTACTTGGAGACAGGGGCCCTGCCCGAGGAGCGGTTGCAGGTCAAGAAGGTAGAGAGGCTGGCCCTATAATTCGTACTCCTCGACGGAGTATTATACCGCCGGCGCCGCGCCAACTTCGACGTCCTACCATTCCTGAAGTGCTTGGGGCCAGAGCAGGCTGAGCAAGTCATCTGCGAAGTGCACGAAGGCTTTTGCGGGAACCACCACGGCGGCCGCACTATCACCCACAAGATAGTGCGCCAAGGGTACTACTGGCCGACTATGATCCATGACACGGCTCGGTATGTCAAGAAATGCGAGGCGTGCCAGAAATTCGGCCGACACACGGCAGTGCCTCCAGCCGACTTGGTGCCTATTGTAAGCCCGATCCCGTTCGCCAAATGGAGGCTTGACATCCTCGGACGTTTTCCAAATGCTTCCGGGGGAAGGAAGTACTTAGTCGTCGCTGTGGACTACTTCACTAAGTGGGTCGAAGCTGAGCCGTTGGCACGCATCACATGGACGGATATGAAGGGCTTTAATTGGCAGTCCGTGATTTGTCGCTTCGGGATACCCCACTCTATAGTAACGGACAATGGAAGATAGTTTGACTGCGAAGGCTTCCGCGACTTCTGTTCGGGCTGGGGGATCAAGCTTCATTTTGCATCCGTCACCCACCCGCAGTGCAATGGGATGGCGGAGGCCGCGAACAAATGCATCTTGGGCCCCCTGAAGAAGAAGGTCGATGCCGCTCTCGGGACGTGGGTGGACGAGCTAACGGGCATTCTCTGGTCATACTGTACTACCCACAAGGCCTCGACGGGAGAGAGCCCATTCATGCTGGCGTACGGATCAGAAGCGCTCGTTCCCGTGGAGATCGGAGAGGAGACGCTTTGGCTGAAGTTATTCGATGAAGATATCAATGGGGAGGGCCTCAGCCTCAGTCTCGAACTCGTGGACGAAGTGAGGGATCGAGCTCTGATGAACCTCGTCCGGCACAGCCAGAGGATGGCCCGGCACTACAACTCCCGGATGAAGAAACGGACCTTCAGAATCGACGACTTGGTCCTCAGAGACGCCACCTTCAAGCCCGAGACCGCACGCCGAGGGAAGTTGGCCGCAAAGTGGGAGGGACCCTACGAGATCGTCGACATCGTCGAGCCAGCCACGTACATCCTGGCGACCCTGGACGGAAGTGAACTAGCTCACCCCTGGAACGCGGAGCACATATTGAAGTACTATCAGTAATTGTGAGACTTTTTAATAAAATATTTTCTTTTCAGCACATTTCTAAACCTTGCTGTCTCCACTTGAGTATTTCAGTTCAAACGCATAAGACTCTGGGGCAGGGCCAACCCTCGCCACCCAAACCAGAGAAGGGCACGGGCCGAGCCACGCGCTCGCTCCCCCTCCAGCTGGGGCAGGGCCAACCCTCGCCACCCAAACCATAGAAGGGTACGGGCCGAGCTACGCGCTCGCTCCCCCCTTAAGACTCTGGGGCACTCTGGGGCAGGGCCAACCCTCGCCACCCAAACCAGAGAAGGGTACGGGCCGAGCTACGCGTTCGCTTCCCCCTCAAGACTCTGAGGCAGGGCCAACCATCGCCACCCAAACCAGAGAAGGGCACGGGCCGATCTACGCACTCACTCCCTCCCTCAAGACTCTGGGGCAGGGCCAACCCTCATCACCCAAACCAGAGAAGGGCATGGGCCGAGCTACGCGCTCACTCCCCCCCTCAAGACTCTGGGGCAGGGCCAACACTCACCACCCAAACCAGAGAAGGGCACGTGCCGAGCTACGTGCTCGCTCCTCCCTCAAGACTCTGGGGCAGGGCCAACCCTCGCCACCTAATCCAGAGAAGGGCACGGGCCAAGCTACGCGCTCACTCCCCCCCTCAAGACTTTGGGGCAGGTCCAATCCTCGCCACCCAAACCAGAGAAGGGCATGGGCCGAGCTACGCGCTCGCTCCCCCCTCAAGGCTCTAGAGCAGGGCCAACCCTCGCCACCCAAACCAGGGAAGGGCATGGGCCGAGCTACGCGCTCGCTCCTCCCTCAAGGCTCTGGGGCAGGGACAACCCTCGCCACCCAAAACAGAGAAGGGCACGGGCCGAGCTACGTGCTCGCTCCCCCTTAAGGCTCTAGGGTAGGGCCAACCCTTGCCACCTAAACCAGAGAAGGGCACGGGCCAAGCTACGCGCTCGCTCCCCTCCTCAAGACTCTGGGACAGGGCCAACCCTCGCCACTAAAACCAGATAAGGGCACGGGCCGAGGTACGCGCTCGCTCCCCCCTCAAGACTCTGGGGCAGGGCCAACCCTCTCCACCCAAACCAGAGAAGGGCACGGGCCGAGCTACGGCTCGCTCCTCCTTTAAGACTCTGGGGCAGGGCCAACCCTCGCCACCCAAATCAGAGAAGGGCATGGGCCGAGCTACGTGCTCACTCCCCCCTCAAGACTCTGGGACAGGGCCAACCCTCATCACCCAAACCAGAGAAGGGCACGGGCCGAGCCACGCGCTCGCTCCCCCCCCCCTCAAGACTCTGGGGCAGGGCCAACCCTCGCCACCCAAACCAGAGAAGGGCACGGGCCGAGCCACACGCTCGCTCCCCCCTCAAGACTCTGGGCAGGGCCAACCCTCGCCACCCAAACCGGAGAAGGGCACGGGCCGAGCCACGCACTCGCTCCCCCCAAGACTCTGGGGCAGGACCAATCCTCGCCACACAAACCGGAGAAGGACACGGGCTGAGCCACGCGCTCGCTCCTCCCCCGAGACTCCGGGGCAGGACCAATCCTCGCCACCCAAACCGGAGAAGGGCGCGGACTGAGATACCCACTCGCTTACCATCCTTCCAAGCAGACTCATGATCCTCGAAAACTCGAACCTTGGGAAAAGGACAAGGGCACGCGGACCGAGGCAGGCTTCGCGCAGGCCAAGGACCGCTGGTCAACGCCGGGTCCCAATAAAGCATGCCCCCGATGCGACTCGTCGAAATGAAAGGACGCTCGGGAAACGCGCCATTAATGACGATACATCCCCCGAGAGGCAAGGACTGACGAATCGCGTCCAGCGCCACCTAGCAAAAGCGGTTTCCGAAGGGCGTGATTCCGAGGGGCCTGTTAAATGATGCCAGCTCATCGCATTAACTTCGGGGGAACCGTTAGCAAAATCCCTGTATAAATACTCCCCCACCCCTTCGAAGGAGAGGATGAGAAAGATAATATGAGGGCAAGTCAGTCTCAATCCCCTCCATGAAGGATGAGGAGCAAAGAACCCCGCCACCCCGATGGGCGATTGCTTCCACACGACGGTCGCCGATGGGCTATTCCCCTTGCACATGGGACGTCCCGCCTGTCACTCCTCAACTTCCCTTGGACAACTTACGCCAAGGGAACTGGAGCTCCAATGGCGGACCATGCCCCTCTTCCGGCGCCCGATGCGTGCTGGCGCTCCAGGCCGAGAACTCGTAGGACGGGGCAGCCCTACCAAATCACCTCATTGGGCACACCAGCCTCCGCCTGGGCATACCATTAGGCATACCAGCCTCCGCCTGGGCATACTAGCTTCCGCGGACCTGCCTCCCAACGGCCCGCCATGCCGATACGCTATTCCTCTTACATGCGGATCGCCGATGGGCTATCCCTCTTACACGGGAGGAGCCTCGCCTTCCACTCCTTCGTCTGTCCTGAACCAGATGAAACAGGCAAAACGGAGGACTTGCGGCAGTTCGCTCCCCCCCAACCAACATCCGCTCCACCCAGATCCCCGCCGGCGGGAAAGTCAAAAGCCTCACCGGGCTTACCAGCCTCCATCGACGCGCCTACTAGCGACCCACCTTCCATTCCTATATCTTCCCATCGAGGCCAGGCCGCCAGAGACCCTCCCGGGGAGATGACGCCACCATCGCTGCCTCGTTCTCCACCTCCAACACCTCGTCCTCCACCTCTTCCGGGGTTTCCCTTCGATGTAAGGATTTCCCAAAGAGGCCTTGCAACCCTTCATGGGCGAGGAGGCGAGAGACGAGGCAGCGCGCCACTGCCACCTCGTGCTCCTTCTCTCCCAGGGTTTTCCTTCGACCTCCTTCCGAGAAAACTCTGTAAGAGTGATCTGACGGAGGACAACAGCAAGACAGCTTCCCTGGTGAATCCAAGCATCGCGCCATCGCCGTCTCATGCTCCTCTCCCAGGATTTCCCTTCGAGTCGAAGTTCCCCGAGGAGACCGTGCAACCATTCAGCATAGGGGAAGCGCAGAGAGACGCTACGAGCAATGGAAGAGAAGGAGGTCCGTCCTGCAGATAGGAGTTCGCTCATCTTGATGCAGTTTACAGCAGGATGGAACGACTCTCAAGCCCGCCAACAGATCGGGTTGCACTTAGCTAACTACTGAAGACTTTATCAAGACCTCATGTAAAAGCTAAGGTTAAATTCTTGTAAAAGTTAATGAAAAATGCTATTCCAAGCGAATCCCTAATCATTATCTAAGCGCGCCCTAACTTGGGAACAATCCCCGTCAAACTGCAGGACGAGCTCACGAAACGAGGCCACCCATCACGGCGAAGAGGAAAAGGGCCGACCTGCGTGCTCCCTCTTACCCCACAGGTACAACCCGGGGCTTCGCCAAACAAGAGATAGCAAAATTAACAGAGACTTGATTATATATATAGTTCGAACCTTACAATAGTAGCAGAGGCCGACCTAACAAAACAAGGCCTCCCTCGGGCCGGCCCTGCCGTTCCCTCTAAACAAAAAAAGGGGGAATGGCAAGACAGAACTATTCTTGAGGACCACTGGCGCCTGAGGCTCTGCCGCTCGGCGCGACATCCCTCCCGTCGACTTCCAAGGGGTCGGCCTCATTGTCGACGGCCGCCTCCTCGGCGACCACAACCTCGTCGACCAACACGTCCTCATCCTCCCCTGCATCTTCCTCCCCCCTCCGAGGCCACTAGTGCGTCGAAGTCGACCTCAATCGAGGGCAGAAGTTGGCCGCCCTTTCCTTCACCCGGCTTAGGCAGCCTTTCCAGCCCGTGACTTTACCCTCCATTATGCCTTCATACATCGCGTCCGTGAGGACGGGGATGACGGTCGACTCCTGATACGACCGAAACTCCTCGGTCTTCCTGTTCAACTCTTCTCTTGCGGACTTCGCCTGGGCCTCCAGGTCGGCGGCGCGCGCCTCCTCCCGTTCCAGCGTGCTCTCCAGCTCCTTCACTCGATCGGCCGCAGAGGCGGCCTTTGCCTCATGATCCGCAAGGAGCCCCTTCAGGTACTGGACCTCCGACTCGAACTAGCTGCACCTGCCCTTCTCCCTCTCCAGCTCCTCACCGGCATTATTACGAAGCTCAGCAAGCTCAGCCGCCATTCTCGCGACGGCGCCCTCGGCCTTGTTTATGGCTGGCGTATGGCTCCTAACGACGAGCATCATAAGGATGGACTGCAAGACAAGAACAGTCTGTTGGGATACTCCACAAAACCACGGGGAAGACTTGACCCAATTCGGACCGCCTACCTGCATGTCGTGCCATATCGCGATGCCGCACAACCCTTCATGCTCGACAGCAGATAAACCCTCTCTATCGTGGGGCAGGAAAAAGTTCTCCGCCAACCTCGCTGCCACTCCACTGTCTTCAAAGACAGACTCATTGGTCCCCACTCGAAAGGGCATCCGATGAAGGGCCTCATCCGGATAGCCCTCAACCTTGGCCTTTCTAGCCTTGAAGTGGATGAGCGAAGCCTCGCAGCTGGGGTGGGCCTACCTCTCCAACACAAACCGCGAGCAGTCGTACGGCCAGCCCTCCCAAACCGACGACCTGGGCCGGGAGCCCGACCCGCCAGAACCCTCCGGGCAATCTTGGGCTATGGTCTTCTCAGCAGAGGGGGTACCCTTGGGCTCGGCGGACGGGCTTCGGGGGCCACCACCCCGGGTTCGGCCCGCCCCTCACCTCCGCCCTCAAGATCGATGACCGAGGCGGCGGTCCCCTTATCGGTCCCTTCCCCGGGTCGACTGACACTCCTCTCCCTCCGAGGATCGGCGACAACCGACGTCGCGGGCAGCCTCGTCCTCTTCGAGGACGCCTTCCCCTTTCTCGAGGCATCCCCTCCGGCCTCCTCGCGCGACCTCTTCGGATCCGCCTTCTTCGCTCTCTGCAACGCCTGCTCCGCAGCTCGCTTCTTCATCTCCTCCAGCGAAATACTCATGGTGCGACCTGCAGAAGAGAGAAAGCTTAGAGTGAACACTTCAGGTGCAGCAATCACAAAGTTCGTTTTACCTTCGGGCCAGATGTGCCAAGCTATCATGTCGGGCTCAGCAAGCATCCTGTATTCCCGGCCCTCTTCCGGGATTGCCATTAGGAACCGGGCTACATCTTCTTCCTCATCACTCAGCTTAATCCCCTTCTTCGCGTCGGGATTCAGCTCCCCCCAGTTCGATCTCATAGCCACATCCGCGGGCACCGAGACGAACACGTATTGCTTAATCCACCCCTTGATCTTGTCCGGCAGCCCCCTAATGAGGAGGTGGCTTTTCTTGGCGGACAGGTAATAGTAGGACCTTAGCCTCTTCACCGCGAAGAAATACCGGAATAAAGACAGGGACGGACAGACTCGGTTCCTCACGCACAACACCAAAAAGCCGATG
This sequence comes from Scilla litardierei, assembly GCA_030789695.1. Classification (NCBI taxonomy): domain Eukaryota; kingdom Viridiplantae; phylum Streptophyta; class Magnoliopsida; order Asparagales; family Asparagaceae; genus Scilla; species Scilla litardierei. The sequence goes on from JAULAV010003603.1 coordinate 41,826, forward strand.
ATCGCGCTGAAGAAATTCGGCATCAGGCGGAACAATGGCAACTCCATGAAGTTCAAAATCTCTAGCACAAAAGGATGGGGGAAAGCGCAACCCCTGCTGAAAGCATGCCACATACACCCCCACCTCGTAGTCCCCCGCAAAACATACCCTCTCCAACGCGGCGGGCTCCCGGACGGAATAGGACGGCCTGATAAACAACTCGCTGATTTCCGAAATAGACGCCCTCAACACCGACTTCACACCCGTGATCTCGTCGGGCACCTCTCCGGCCCCCGCCACCGTGACAACGGCCGGAATGACGGGCTTCGAGATCCTCACTACGGGTCGTTTCCCCTTCCTCAGGCCCTTCGGGGCCTCCGAGGGCGAGCCCACTGATTGCTCATCGCCCGCGTTACTGCTCCGACTCTCCGATGACCCTTCCCCCAGTGCTCTGCGCCGTGTCCGCGGCGGAGCTCACTTCCTCCTCCACCCTCGACCCCGGCACGTGGAAGGAAGACGTTGACGAAGACATCAAGAAAGAAGAGGTTTAGTACCTGAACGATGTCGACGGTTTCGACGACGACGCTGCGACGGTGGCTGGATCTCCGACGACAACTTTGACAGGAGCTAAACAATCCCCGACAACCACAAGCTCTTAGAAACTTTTTCAAGCGAGAAACCCTCGCTGGCTCCCCACCCAGAGCTCTTTATAAGATGCCTCGAAAGATCGCGACCTTAGACTTCCAGCCACGCGTCGACGATCCGCGCCCCTCGACGCCTCGATCCGTGGTATGACGCTTCGATCCGCGCGGTATGACGCCTCGACTGATAGCAGCTGTCGCATCCGCCACGTGTCCCCCAAATAGTGGCCCAACTGCTTCGATTCTCGTCTGCCGCCGATTCGAAAAGATCGCATCGGTTCATGCAACGGACACCGAAACACTTCGATTCCCGCCCTCTTTCGCGTAGAAATGATTACGCCGAGTCAAAATGACTTCAAATCCCCCATCTTGCCCTACCCGGGCCCAAGGAGGGCCCCGCCAGCATTACAAGGGCCAGGGACATTGGGCATCACCTGTTCAGGGTCGGACTGCGATACCGACCCTCCACAAACTGACAGGGAAGAATGCCTCACCTCGCCCCGAACCAATGGTTCTCCAGTTCGCCCCGAGCTCATTCGCATGCCGTCAACATACTGTCTCAACATCCCTCTCCACATAACCTAGCGCTCGTGGACAGACGGATGTTAGAGGCAATTATACCCTCGCAAGCAAGCAGTCCACACACTCAGCAAGGAGAAGAAGAAACCAAGACAAGATCAATCCATCCTATTTACTCTAAACGGCGAGGCTATTCACAGAGCCCGCTGGAAATACAACATTACATTGGGCCCGGCTATCGACCGGCCGTACAAAAAAGAGACAAATTTCCCCTACTCTAAGTCCTCAGTGTCGTCGCCTCTCCTCCGGCCGAGCCCCCATGTCCCTCGCCACCTGGCGAACTCCCGCCTCCTTCGCCTCCCGCAGCATCGGAACGACATGCTCGTCATGATAAGATAGCGGCTTCGATCGCGTCGCGCTCAACCCCCCGTCTCTCCTCCAGCTGCTGCCTCAAGATACCTTTCTCCCTCCTCTCCGCTTCGATTGTCTTCTTCAGGTCGGCTATCTACCCCGTCTGTAGCTCGATCACCCTTTTCTTGCTAGCCATCTCCTCGGCGTGCTTCGCATGGATATCGGCCCGCTCCCGCTCTCCCTCCAGGAGTTAGCGCTCGATCGTAGCCTTCGACAAATCGAAGTACGCGGCCCGCGCCTTCTCAACCTCGCAGGCCACCGCGACTCGCTCCAGCTCCGCCTCCTTCTCCCTTAGCTTCTCTCTGACTTCACCAAGATCGGTCCTCGCCTTGTCGAGAGTCGCCCTCGTGGCAGCCACCGGAGTTCGGCGATGCAGGGTCACCATAGCCGTGACCATCTACAAGAAGACCTCACTCAGTCGGACACAAACAAAGAAAATTTGGAAGGCGAGACAAGGAATTCGACTTACATGCATGGGGTGCCACACAGCCGCTCCGCCCCCACGCGGATCAGGGACTTACGATCCCGCGATAACATGCAATACTCCGCTAGATGCGCTGCCACCCCGGCGTCTTCGAATATCGACTCATCATGGCTAATCTGATAGGTCGGCCGGTGAAGACTATCGCTTGGCAGCGCCTCGACCTCAGCCTTGGTCCTCTTGAAACGAATGAGAGCGTTCTCGCAACTCAGGTTCGTCGCCCTTCCCATATCCCGCAAGGGGATTCCATACGGCCACTTCTGGACCGGGGGTGCCTTGCGAGGCTCAACCGCCTCGGGTATCCGCGTAGGAACCGGGGGGATCATTCCCCGAATGGGCGGAGCCTCGGGGAGGCCGTCGCCGGCTCGACCGGAAGAGGCACCCGATTCGGACGTCCTTCGTCTTTGGTCCGCCCCCTCCTCGCCCAAGACTTCGGCCTCCCATTTTCGAGGTCCCTCTTTGCCCATCACTTTCTTACCCTTCTCGCGAGGGCCGACGTTCTCCGCCACCGACACCCCGGCTGCCCTCGATACCTCCTCCGGCGCTTGCATTACGTCTTCACCTGCGAAGGAGGGAAAGATTAGGGTAAGCTTGCATAAAGGCTCGCCAGATTCAAACTACCTTGGGGCCAATAATCCTGGCTGAGCCGATCGTCCTGAATCAGGCTTGCCAGCTGGCGATGCGCCTCGGGTAGCTCCGCCAAAATCTGCGCATTCGCCAGGTCATCGCCGGTTAGCTTCACCCTTTCATTCACTAGAGGGTTCCGCGCCCCCCAGTTCGACATCAACACCGTGTCGACCGGCATCATAACAAAGGCAAAATCCTCCATCCACCTACCAACATCGGCGGGCACCCCGAGGATGAGCTCCCGTCCCCGCCTCGCGCAGACGCAGTGGTACATTCCCCTCTTCCGAACTACGAAGAAGTGCTGGAACAGCGCCAGGGACGGACTCAAGGAGCAGGCGAGGCATAGGACGACAAACCCCACTAGCAAGCCCCAGGAGCGGGGCATCAAGGCAAAAATCGGCAACTCTAGGAAATTCAGTAGGTGGAGGAGATATGGGTGGATCGGGAAGCGAAGCCCCAACTCGAAGGACCGGGCATAGACCCCAACTTCATTATCCCCAGGCGAACACACCCTCTCCTCGGGCCCAGGAACTCGTACCTCGCAGGGCGGACGCACGAACCGCACTCGAATCTCCCTAATATTGACCCTATCTGACCTACATCTAAGGGCTTCTATCGCCCTCGGCACGTCGGTGCGCCACGTCCTCCATCCCTGAGGCCTCTGCACCCCCCGTGGCAACCTCTCCTCGTCCACAGACTCTTCCTCCACCGCCCTACTACAGCCTCCGAACTCAAAATGGGAAGCCATCGATCAAAGGGTCAAGAGATTACCTAGCAAAGCAGCCGACCCAAGAAGACGATCGGAAGTGGATCTCCGGCGGTGGCAACAACGACAACGACAGCGAGCGACGGTCGAAAGCCGAAAAGCAAGAAGAAGAATTGAAATCGGAAGAAAACTTCCGCCGACCTTCTTCTTCCCATACTTATAGAGGACAACGGGTCATCTCGACCGTCGATAAACCACCACGCGGCACCCATCGGAGCATCTCTAATGCCTCGGCTGGCGTGAAAGTCGCCTCATCCACGCGTCGCAAGCTCTATAGCAGAGGCTCTTCGAATTTTCCCCGCACTTTCAAATCGCAATAATGGCCAACAGGGCGGGAATTCCTAGACCTGCGCCGCCGCTCCCGAGCACGGGTCGAGTTCCAAACCGCCGTTTCAGAGCAGGGGAAGTAATACGACATCCGAGCCGAGTCGGGCTCCCACTTCGAACTCGAATGCCGGGGGCAATTGTTACGACCTGAAGATCGTGATAGTCCGACCTTCCATCCCAAACCGTCGAAATGCCCCGTGGGCTCCCCCCCCCCCCCCCGAATGGGCGGCCAACCCAGCGACAGGGCACTCCACGCCCGAACTTCAGAGGCCCGCAGGGCGCCTGTCGATCCTAGAGTCCGACACGACAGGGAGAAGGGCGCACCCCGCCTCGACCGCTGATAGGGGCGCTCTCCAACACGACCCCAGCGGGATGCGCATCCGTTCTCCCCAGTTCGCCAGGATCAGCGCGCAAAGTGTGCGTCCGGACCGCTCAGCCTCAGCTTGGGCCGGCCCGGCGACCCATCTCGGGCCCTGCCCCTGGGAGGCGCACCGACGTTTCCTTGGCACATCGGACACGACAAACAACCTAGTACAAGGACGCTACTGACACTTACGCCGCCCGACCATCTGACAAAGCATCCCCCTGGCCGCTGCGCCCCCTGACACTTAATGCTTTCGGCCCTGACACTCTGACAAAAGCGCCCCTTGGCCGTTGCGCCGTCTGACAAAAGCGTGACAGACACTCCTGTTCCTGACATCCTCGTCTGAAGCTTCCGCTGACAGCAGGGCCAGCTCAGCACGTCGAGTCAGCATGCCAGGTCAGCCCCACCTAACCGCCTCCCGTCAGGTATAAATACCACTTCGCTTCCAACGGTGAAGGGGTTGGCAAATTTACTCTCAATCTGATTACTCACACACAAGAGCAAAGGTCGTCCATATCTTTGTTCTTCCACTCATAGCTCGTCACGTACGGTCGACTCACCCTCAGTCCGACCTGCGTGCCTAGCCCCCGCTTTAAGCCCTATTACTGACTTAGGCATCGGAGAGGCTAAGGGTTGGACCCCAACCCGGCCTTTCTGACGAGTTGCTCCTTGCGCAGGTTAGCTCGTCATCATCGGTCGTCCTCGTCCCCGCCTCAGGAAGTTCGGCCCTTCTACCACATCCTTCCGGATCCGAGACCGTGGTCAGCCCTCACAGCAGACTTAGCCTCATCATCCCACTAATCACCTGTCAAATAGCCTACACTAATCCAGTCATTAGCATAACCATCGTGCCATTGGTTTCCCTTAATACAAATTCATTGTACGCGAGTTTTACCCCGCAATAGGAAAGACATAGATACTTGGTCTTTAAAGCATAAGATCTAATTCAACAGTAGATAACCATAATTACCATGTGATATATGTGAGCAAAGACATGAAGTTGCACAATTTTTAATTCATGGCATCTGTCAACTCAACAAAAGGGTTAGATGACATAAAGTCAACCTACCATGCAAATGGTTGAACAAAAAGGGGCTTGCCAAAGAAACTATATTGCCAATTACCAAGTTGATAGACTTCTCATATTAGCTATGCAGTTTAATCTTAATACTTTTAGGCCGCATGCAACTCAGGTATATAATTAAATTTAATACAATTTAATCACATAAAGGGGCATAGATATAACATGTTCATAGCTCAAAACTGATCAGACAAGGACCTGATATGGGCTATCCAGTTTGGTTCAGTGGATACAAATACGGATGCGATGCCAATGTGTTAATAAGGTATAAGAATGTATACTAATTTTCGTTATAAACCCTTACAAATATGTCTTGGGTATCAGGTAAACCGATATTTGTTTAGTTTGCTGCACCAAAAGCAACATCTATCTGATGTAACACAAAAATGTTGTCAATCGCTACAGACATGTGAAATGGCGGAATGTTAACTTACACCTTGTTATTAATTATTTTTACAGAATAAATTTTATATGCATATATACACGACAGTTAGTCATATATGGTGTATGGTGAAGTGTATTCAAATATGTTGTCTTTATGTGCCAGTATCCAGGTCCAGATTCGGATACATCAGAATCAAACCATTTTTATCTGGATATGATCTGCATATCTATAACCAGAAAGAAACGGCATGGAGTAGATCAGTTATACAACCCACTTGCAGCCTTAACAATGTAACAATTAGATATGCACACATTATGGATTTTATATTGAGTTGCATACTTGCTTGTTGAAGGAAGGTTTATTTACAGGATGCAGACTATTTGCATGCTGCCGAATTAGGTAGAGGTTCTTATATAGTATATGTTACATATAAAAATAATAGTATATGTTACATATAAAATAACAAGTTTTCAAAATATGGATGCACGTGAGCTTCTGTATAGACCATGTTGGTTTGAGAAGTACAATTATACATTTGGGATGACAATTCTAATTTACTTAAACAACTGCAATGAAGACAAAAGATTCAAAACCTAGTTCTCTATCATGCTTGGAGAACTCCATAACTATTGGAATGTGTAAATTATCACAGAAGAGAGCCTATTCCATATTGAGACTATAAAAGATGGAATCATATCATATCTCCAATCGTCTCATGGAGATAGAACACAAAGTATATGCTAAAATAATCCTTAAAACATGGGTTTCATTAGGCTGCAACTTCGACAATTTCTACCTTCAATCCAAACCTAGTATTGACACTGACTTAAAAGAATGCTCCAATCAATAAGACCTTGTGATACTCAATGCATATATTACACGCGTACATTTGATGGATACTTGTTGGGTAATACTATAGTGTATCCTAGAATTTATAACATATCCTAGATATAAATACTTCCAACAATATATCTGAGATTAAGAAGTTAAATGTCCAATGCAGAACAAATTCAATTTGATTTTGCAACTGTTCTCATATAATTTAACCACATTCTTAATGAAAGATTATCAATATTATGGTGGCCATTGATTGATGTAACTTACAAGAGAATTGAATTGAATAAATTATTTCATTATTTTAACCATTATGGCTTTCAAAATTCATGTATAGAATTTAGATGAGTAGCGTAACTCAAATGCACATATATATTATATTTATTATATCCATAATTTATCAGTACCCTTGATTTTCAAGATTTTTTGTATCTCATGCCCATATAATATAATATGAGATCCATGTCATATACGTGTACTCATACTCGTGTTAACGCTCTATAACAATTGGTTTGTTCATACATATGAAAAACATTTGTCTGATAGGATGGTCTTTTGGACATGTCTCCAATAAAGTATATTTCCGCATGATTTTAAGTTACCAACTCGATGACTTGCGACCAAATTTGGGAGATTTACCGAACCATACCTTAGGCAAGAAGCCTAGAACTACTGAAATGACATTGAGTTCAACTGTTACCATCTAGAACTATGCTACAGGATATCAATTCAAATCGTATGATACTCATTCTTAGGTCCCCATCAATGTTAATCCTCAAATCTTCTTTGCTCAAATCCAAACTTTGTGTTTCACCACATCTACCCATGCCTATCTTGCACACTAATTATGTTAAAATTGGTTTGCGCACAAGTGTGCAACTGCAACACCATTTATTATATGTACCGCAAAAGCAAAAATTTTGCAAAGACGAACATTTTGCCATGAATAGACCCAATCCAGACTGTTGTGTGCGGGCAGAATACTAGGACCGTCGGACAATCAGATATGAGAATAAGCAATTCAAATAAAGTGCTATGAAGATTGTAACTTTAGGCCGTCGGCAGTCCAAATGAACACCGATGAGCTTTATTACGAAAGGAGTGAACAAATATAAATCTTATTTCTTCACACCTAAGAAGAATCACACAAGATCTCTCCAAAAGCTCTCAACACAATCTCTCAAAGTTGGCTCTCAACAATGGCAGCTCAAAGTTCTCGCAATGTGTTCCACACGTGAAACTCTCGCCGAAACACCCCATATATATCCCTAAGATACAATAGGTGTTCTAATAAAAGAGTGATACTAGACCTAATCCAGACGGTTATGTGCGGGATGAATACTAGGACCATCAGACGATTAAAGAAGAGAATAAGCGACAATCAAATAGAGCACTAAGAAGATTGTAACTTTAGGCCGTCGACCGGCCAAGGAAACACCAATGAACTATATTACGAAAGAAAAAAACAAATACAAATCTTCTCTCTTCATAAGGAAGAAGAAGCACACAATATCTTTCCAAAAACTCTCAACACAATCTTTCAAAGTTGGTTCTCAATAATTGCCGCTAAAAGTTCTCTTACTGTGTTCCCACTAAGGAAATCACCTAAACACCATAAATAAGCCCTAAGATACAATATGTGTTCTAATAGAATATGATTTCTTATTTGATAAGAACTCCGACTCTAACGGAATTTTAATACAATCACAACTCTACTTCGGATGTGACATTGTATCCTATGTTGGGCACATCCGTACTGTCAAACTTTCTGCTGAAGGCAAACCTGACAAAGTGCCGAGCCGAGCTATCCGAAGCTCGGACTATAGAGCTGTCGATCTGTGAGCCGCCGATCCTCCGACCTAAGAATTCATGCATTGTGGAAGTCCATTAGCTCGACATCCTCGTATCTGACTTGTGCAGAGTGAGATAGGTGGGATCCAAACACAGGCGAGCTAGCTCTGTACAAGATAACAAGTCTGCACGTCTCCAACACTTCTTCAGCGCCTCAATCGAGCCAGCTTTCACACTAGACCACAATTTATTAATTTAGTATTGACTACATTTGCATGAATTTCTCGATAACATGTTCCTAGATTATTCATGTAACATTTACCCATGTTGCGTCCTTCCCAAATGTTAGGAGACATCCACAACAAAAATAAAATCACATCTTTTCGCCAAAGATCAAAAACAAAAGTCAGGTTAATTCATTCATACAATTCCAGTTATTTAATGCTAACACTTGGGGATTTTACATGCAAATTCGACTCATACAAGATGCTTATATCAATCATCAACTCCAAAGTATCAATGCTAGACGAAATCATACACACACTTACTTTTGTTCCTTTGGGAAATGGATTTTGATGAGCCATGGGTGATCCGAAACATCGACCTTTGCCTTTTCCAACAGTATGCCCTTCCACGTGGCGTCGCAGTTGACTACGTTCTACGTTCGTGTTGCTCTGATCATAAATACTTTAGAAGAAATTTGAATGAAAATTTGACGAGGAGAAGCAAATTGAAAGAAAGAAAGAATCAATTTTGAGAGTTGAGGGGACTTGGAGATTGTTGTACTTGATCTATTTCCAAACCTGGATGAAGCAGTGGAGGCGCAAGATCTGCAAGATCAAAGACTGGCCTACGAACTCCAGAATGGTCGAGGGGAGATTCGTGATGTCAATAAGGCTCGCCACTTTTTTGGGCATTACACCGCCACCGCCTTTCTCGCTTGTTGCCATCTCATCAATATCGAACCCTAAGAAAGAGATCTGAAACATCGACCTTCGCCTTTCCCAACAGTATGCCCTTCAACGTGTCGCTGTACGTTCTTGTTGCTCGGATCCTAAATACTTTAGAAGAAATTTGAATGAAAATTTGACGAGGAGAAGCAAATTGAAAGAACCAAAGAATCAATTTTGAGAGTTGAGGGGACCTGGAGATTGTTGGACTTACTGTATTCCCTGACCTGGATGAAGGAGTGGAGGCACGAGATCTGAGACTGGCAGACGAATCCTAGACTGGTCGAGGGGAGATTTCGCAACGTCAATGAGGCTCGCCACCTTTTTTGGGCTCTCCGCCGCCGCCGCCGTTCTTGCTTGTTGCCATCTCACCATTATCGAACCCTAAGAAAGAGAGCCGGTCTAAAGACCCCGAGGCATTTGTGTGGGCTAGATCTTACCGGGCTTGGTCTGTACTAAAGGCCGGCATTGTTAGTGATCTTAAGCAAGGCATCGTGCAAGGGAGAAAATCTGCGTCTTTTTTGGCCCAAAATTTTGCAATAGATTTTTTACCCATTATGGCTAAAAAATTCATGTATAGAATTCAGGTAAGTAGTGTAACTCAAATGCACATACATTTTATAATTATTATATCCATAATTTATCAATGTCCTAGATTTTCAAGATTTATTTGTATCTCATGCATGTATAATATAATATGATATACATGTGATATACTTGTACTCATACTCATGTTAACACTATATGTCAATTGGTTTTATCATACATACGGGAAACATTTGTCTGATAGGATGGTCCTATTGGACATGTCTTCAATAAAGAATATCTCCCCATGATTTTAAGTTACCAACTTGATGACTTGAGGTCAAATTTGGGAGATTTACCAAACCATACCATAGGCAAGAAGCCAAGATCCATTGAAAAGGTATTGAGTGTGGTTCTCTGCATTCATTACAATCTAGAACCATGCCCCGGGTTTATCAATTCAAATCATATGATAGTCATTCTTATATCCTCATCAATGTTAATCTTCGACTCTGCTTTGCACACATCGAAGCTGCGTGGTTCACCACATCTACCAATGCTTATCTTGCAAGCTCGTTATGTTAGAACTGGTTTGCGCACTAGTGTGCAACTGCAACACCATTTATTGTATGTACCACAAAGGCAAAATTTTTGCAGAGACGGACATTTTGCCAGGACTAGACCCAATCCAGACCACAATTCATTAATTTAATATTGACTATATTTGCATGAATTTCTCAATAACATGTTCCTAGATTATTCAAATAACATTTACCCATGTTGCGTCGTTCCCATTTGTTAGGAGACATACAAAACAAAAACAAAATCACATCTGTTTGCCATTCTCGGAAGATCAAAAACAAAATTCAGGCTAAGTCGTTCATATAATTCCAGGTATTTAATGCTAACACTTGGGGATTTCTACATGCAAATTCGATTCATACAAGATGTTTATATCAATCAACAACTCCAAAGGGTCAATGCTCAACGAAATGATACTCACAATTTCTTCTGTTCCTTTGGGAAATGGATTTTGATGAGCCCTGGGAGTTCCGAAAGCTCGACCTTCGCCTTTCCCAACAGTGTGCCCTTCAACGTGTCGTCGCAGTTGACTACGTTCTTGTTGCTCTGATCCTGAATATTTTAGAAGAAATTTGGATGAAAATTCGACGAGGAGAAGCAAATTGAAAGAAACAAAGAATGAATTTTGAGAGTTGAGGGGACCTGGAGATTGTTGGACTTGATGTAGTCCCAGACGCGGATGAAGCAGTGGAGCCGCGAGATCTGAGACTGGCCGACGAATTCTAGAATGGTCGAGGGGAGATTCGCGGCGTCCATTATCGAACCCTAAGAAAGAGAGCCGATCTTGAGACCCTGAGGCGCTTGTGTGGGCTTGATCTTATCGGGCTTGGGCTGTACTAAAGGCCTGCATGATCATCCAAAGATCTTGAAAAACTTTGAGACAAATTAGCAAAGGGGCTGTTCTTTTCTCCGATTGTTTGAGGAGATTCATCCAAAAACCACTATTCAACATCCCATCATATTAACTTTTCACTGTTTTCGTGTTGTTTGTTCTTTTGCCAAAAGAAATTGCGGCCAGGAATGTCGACGTGGCCAGCTCATTTTGCATTCCAAACGATCCCCGTAAAATGTGGAGATTACACAAGATTCTCAGCGTGTGGGCCCCCCTCCCCTTCTCTCTCCGCGGGAACTGCATTCGTTGTTTTGGTTTTTTTTTTAAATTCATAAATAAACATCGTGTGATTAATTTAATACTAATTAAATAATTATTTTAACATAAGTGGACCACACATCTCACTTTCTATCTCAACTTTCACACCCAAAAGAACACACATACACAAGAAAGTTGCTACGGGTCCCACAACCAACTTTCAAACCCAAATTTCTCTCTCATCAGATTCCACACTTCTCAACTTTCCCAGTTTATACTTTCCTACAAAAGAACAGGCCCTAAAGCTAAAATTTCACTCAAACTCATTTGTTAGCCTAAGGTTCCAGACTTGAACAAACATTAAGGCTCAACATAAATAATTGGACACAATGGGACGACGCATGAACATAGCTAGTTCTAGATTGGTTTTGAATTGAACTCAATTAAAACGGCTTTATATGATATTACTAAAGGGCTTAACATTAGCATATATAATTTATTATTCATCTAGTTTTAAAGCTTTTTTGGTTGCTTGGGTCGGAGTGGGTCTTAAGCCCCAATCCCAGCCAATTCATTCCAAACAACTAAAATTGTCTGGGATTAGAGATGGTAGGAATAGTCTTAAACCCACACAATACCGTCTCGAAAACGCATCAAACCCACCAAGATAGCAATGTTTTCAACAGCTCAGAGCTGGCATTCGAGAGAGTGCTAAATTTAAATGCCGTCCAAAAATCCCTCTGACTCAAACTGCTATTTATAGCAGAAAATCCAATCCAATGCTAAAAGTCACCGACCTTTACAGTGGTTGCCAAATGATTCAAGTTTACAGTTTTAATTATTTGATTTGATAAAACATATAATAGGCATTGTCCATTCAATAGCTTTGGGCTTTTCCAATATTAGTTTCTTGTTATGGATAGGGCATTGAGGCCTTTAGTATCAAGGACCATTGGTATCCACCATAATTGTAAAGGACCTTTTATATCCTCTTTAATCTATATATATGTCCTATGGTCTTTGCCATAGACTTGATTCTTAACACGTTATCAGCATGATTACGCTCGTAGAGAAGGAAAAATGCAGCGAAGCTCTGAAAAAAATTTCACGACATCTCGATAGAGGAATCTAATGCGCGGAAAAAGCTTCGTAGCACACGCGATCTAGAGGTATGTATAGATTTGTGCAAATATCCTATTTTTCCATTCATCATCATGATGCTGTTTTTCTAGATCTTAAACATGATTTTAAGGATCTAAAGACCTAATTACAATATAAAAAGTGCCAAAAATCTAGTTCGTGATGCCATTGAAATAAAAAATTTAATTTTATTGATCCCGGTCTGAAGCCGTCGCACCCCAAAACCCCAAAATCTCCATGGATCCCGGCTTGAAGCTTTTGGATCCGACCACCAAACGATCATCTACGCCGAAAACGGCCATGTATCCGAAATCATCCCGTTGCTAGTCGGATGCCAACTTTTCGAGCCAACAGTTCAATGATAATTGGCTTTTGGAACGGAGGTTCCGTCGCCGGTTCTTTTCCAACGACCTCCTCCAGAAGGGTGAGAGAGAGAAAGAGAGAATGAGTGGGCGAATCAAACGGGACGCCGGCGACGACGCCGGAGATCTTGACATCCCAGCAGATGTGCTACGATGTACCGCGCGCTTGTTGAGTGCCACCGGCGAACCACCGACACCCGCCAGCGAGAGCTGACGTGTCGACATATCAACCCCTCGTTCGCCCAGTGCCTCATTTTCGCGGCGTGCCCCGACGAGTGCAAGGCCGTCCGCAGCATGTGCTCGAGCACATGAACTTTGATGAAGCGGTCGCAGTGCCAGCAGGCCAAGATCTCCCTCTCTATCTGCATCTCCTCTCTTCAGGAAGACTAACGAAAATAAATAAAAATAAAACCCTAACCGTAATCTTATCTCTAAAATCCCGATCTTGGGATTGGGTTTTGATGGAAGATTTCGAAATTGATGCAAGGATTGTTTACCGAACATCTAATCAAAGAGACGCGTGATATTCCCTCAGGAAAATTTGGGTTCAGGGCTCCAGCCATTGAGCATCAGTTAAAAAATTCTATTGTTTTGTTTCTCCGCTTTGATTTCGAGACATTTCCACTCCAAGTTTGCTAATGGATGTCATGGTGCTTAGCAGTAATCAGCAGTCATCATCAATTTAAAGATGCATTCATTGCACATGGATACATACAAGTCAATATCCTGGGAAACGTTCTTCATTGCGATCATATCTTAAGTTGGGATTTTTTAATTGAAAAAATCTCACGGGCCAAGTATTCAGTAATATTCAGTCTTATGAATAGGTTTCTTCAGACCTTTCATGTATCCATCCCTTCGTATTCAACCCTAATATATTAATATATGTGTGAGACTAGGAAACCCCTAGCCATCACTCTTTCTTTGAGACTCTTCATCTCTCAACACGTCCCGAAAATTCAGGGAATTAAATGGGAGGGGATTAACATCATATAAATATTTTTGAGGATAAAACGTTGTTTGGGGATACCGATAAAATATGTTTTCAGGAGCGTTCAGTTTTTAAATTTTTCTGAACATGACTCGATTGACCCAGTGCATACCGTGAGCGGGCAGAAGCCTTCGCTTCCACTATATACCTCACGAACATTTCCTTTTGGGTTAAAGTCCCATTAAATTTTCGAGGACGGGTCATATATTTCAAGGCATCTTCTGACAAAAGATTAATGTACAATTCATTATAATATCTTGTTAATTTGTTGTACATCACTTAGGTTCTTTTCATGTATATAATTGTTTTATATGTACCATGAACTGCATATGATGAATGCTTTATGTTGTTTGCATGATTTATTTTTACATTTTATTCATGCATATTGGCTCACATTGTGATTATGACACATGATTATAATCTATCAAAAGTTTAAAATCATATATATATTGATAATTGAACCTGAAGTTCAAATTTAAATGTCAACACCTTTTTGCACAACTTAAAATAAAAATGACCAAATACGAGGGATTACGTGAAATTTTTTTATGTCATCTTCTTAAAGATGCGTATTTCACGGTAAATAGATCTCACAGATCTATGGTCTATATAGACCAATATGGACACCGGAAGTCTGTCATAACACCGCCAAAATAGTTTAGAGTAATCTCATTTTATAGGGAATGATTTATAAATCTAGCTTTAAGTATAAGCTCACATCTGAAGCTGTGTCTTAATAAATAAGTAAGAAATAATTTATGACATTTGCACCCACGTATTTATTCCCCTTAAGCATGTTTCTCTATACACATAAAAACCGAATGACTCAAGAAAATAATGGCCTGAAGACCATATATGAGCATTCAGATGGACTTTCAAAAGTCCCACATAAATATGAAAAGTGGAAGTATAGAAACAAGTTCACTCTCCTGTATATGTCTCATTAGTAAGACTAATATTCATTCTTCCTTATAAATAACAATATGGAAGATTGAAAATAGGAAAAGTCCAGGACCAACTATGTTCTGATATAAAAAGAGGAAGGGAAGATATGATATACTCGACGTGGAATAAGCAATGGCAAACCAAGATCAGACCCAGAAGTTCTGATAAGACCTATACTACTATTTGCAATATGAGAAGTCATTAATTTATGACATATCAAAATATATACAAATCTAGTCTAAAGACGAAAGTCTACCTAGCTATTGTATACTTATCTATTCCCCGAGAAAACATAGACTTTTGAAAACAAATTTAATATGATGCCATAACATAATTCTTAGTGAGTATTTTTCAAACATAATTGGAGATGTATGCTTTCAAAAGCATTTCATCCTAATAATAGTCCAATAAAAAACTATTTTAGGACGTCTGACTTGATATTCAAGCTTGTCAAGCCGGAATACTCTATATGAGGATACCCATTACTCTCTTAAAAAGAAACTTACAAAGTTTCGACGGATATTCGTTGTGACGGCCGGTATCCGTTACTACCCGTATTTTAGTATAAATACTTTCAAAAACAGTTTTAAATAATAAGATTTTTAAACTAATTAAGTTTTTAGATACTATTATTAAATAGCTTCTCATATTCACTAATCACTTTTATTTACCACGTTTACCTTTCTACCATCTGCTAAATATTTTTACAAATTACATTTACTAATTAGTTTTACTGTTTACTAATTACTTCTGACAACTTGTTAATATGTACTAGATTACTTTTACTATTACGATTTGCGCTTACTAATTATTTTTGCTAATCATTGTTACTAATTACTAGTTACTTTCAGTAATTACCTCTCTACCATTTACTTATTACGTTACTATTTACTAATTATGTTTATATACTTATTTTTAACTAATTACCATTTCCTAGTTACTAATTATATTTACCAAATTACCTTAATCTATTTACTTTAACCCTAATCACCCACCCACCTATACGGTGGATATACCCATAATCAAGCACCCAACACACCCAACCACCCTCTATAATTCTCTTGGCCTACCCTCCTTAATTTCCATCAGATGCAACTCACCTCATCAACCTATTAAGCCCACGTCTGTATTCGGTGAAGGAAAACCAACATCAACTCCATCATCTCCTCCACAACAAGCCAACCCAATTTCATCATCCCCTACTCCAACTCAACTCAAATCAGCAATTTCATCATCTCCTCCTTCATCCAAACCAACTTCATCATCTCCTTCAATTCACAATCAAATCCAAACTGAAATTCAGCCCAAAATCAAATCCAAATCATTTCAGCCCAAATCAACACATTCACCAAAGCAAAAACCCAAATTCAGCTCCAATTCAACCCAAATCAATCTCCAAATCAATTCCCAAATTGAAGATCAAAATCAGAGATTTAGAGAGAAGGAAACCCAAAATCTGAAATTGATTTCAGATTCAAACAACCCCAATCCATCCCCTCGCCCATGCCCTCCTCCCCCAAGTCGCGCGCGCGCCTGCCGCCGCCGCAGCCGGCCGGGCGCAGCCGCTTGCCGCAGCCGGCAGTGCTCCCAGTTGCCGTGCGCCCCTTGTCGCCCTTTGAGCCTCCTGCAAAGAAGTAAGAAGTAAGAAGATAGAAGAAGAAAAAAGAAGAAGGGAGAAACAGAAGAACAGAAAGGAAGAAGGAAAGAATAGAATAGAAAGAAGGAAGAAGGAAAGAATAGAATTGAAAGAAAGAAGAAGGAAGAATAGAAAGAAGAAGGATCAGGTATAAGGTTATTGGGTTTTGGGTATAAAGGTTATCTTATTGGGTTTCATTTGAACCATTATCCTATTGGGTTTAAATTGCTTGATGGGTATAAGTTATGTTATTGGGTATGGTTTCCTATTGGGTTTAAATGGCTTATTGGGTTTCGAAGTTATTAGGGTTTGGGTAAGAAGTTTTGCTTATTGGGTATTGAAACTATTGAATAATGGGTTTGTAGTTAAGTTAAGTATTAGCTTATTGGGTTTGGTTATTGGGTTTTATTGGATTAGTTTCATTTGGCTTATTGGGTTAAGGATTATGGGGTTATTTAAGTTAGTATAAATTATTAAGTTATTTTTAGTTAATAATTTGTGTAAGTTATTTTAAGTTTTTGAATTATTTTGAGTTATATTAAGCTATTAAGTTATTTTAAGTTGTTAAGTTATCAAGTTTAATGTTATTAAAAAATTACATTGAGTTATTTTAAGTCTTAAAGATATTAAAGTTATTAGAATTATTTTAAGTATTAAGTTTTAAGTTATAAAGTTAAGTTTAAAATTATTAAGCTGTTAAAGTTTTGGGTTATTAAGTTAATTAAGTTATCTAAATTAAATTTCATGTTAAATGTTTTAAATAGAATTTCAAATTAAATGTTTTAAAGTATATATTTTAAAGAGTTGGCTCTATATTAAGTTATGTAAGTTAGCTTTAGTATTATTTTAATTGGTTAAAAATCTTTTAGCTTGATAATATGAATTTTAATGACGTAGATAAAACATGTCTTACGCTACAATCACTTGGACACCCAACGCCCACCTCCTCTTCAGATCTACGCATCGTATAGTAGGTTCCCCACATCTCTTTCATCTAAATAAATTAATATGTGTTAATACAAGCGTGCATTTCACTACCTGTTGTTAAATGTTACTTCAGTTAAATTGCTTTTTGCCATGCGTATTACTCTAGCAAATTAACTGCTAGAAATGCCTGCTAGACACATGAATGAACTTGATAATCAACGGATGTTACATGCCGTTGGCTACTAGACATTACATGCCGTTGGCTACTCCCGTCGGTCATATAAGACTAGTCTGGCTCGTGTTCCAGTATATAACCTTTGATGGCCGGTTTGGCTGATTCTGGCTCGTGGTCCAGAAAGTACACTTATGGGTAGGGTAGTCCACTGTAGTAGAGGCCGGAATGCTAGGTTTCACCCTATTTGGTAAACTTGACCGTCGCCCAGATGGGGTCGGTGAGTATAGAACCCATGGGTAGCTCCCAAAGGTTTGGTGAAATTGTAGTCTCTTCCGCCCTCAGACATTGGGCTTGTCACTAGATTAAGAGATTGAATGACACACCACTTTACTTCTGCTGATTGCTATCATAAATTGTGTAACCTGCTAGCTTCTCGCTTACCATGCTTATGTGTAATTGCCATGCTCACCACGTTTTACTTTGTGCACTACACCCTACTTGCCCACATGTTTTTATTCTATTAATAGAGAATGTCATGACCCTGCTATATTCTTTTAATTGTTTAAACGAGATTGATTGTAAAGCCTCGCTTCCCAAAAGACACTGGAAGTGAGAACGTTACGAGGTCCGCATGAATTGGAGCGGTGAGGCTCGAGTTCAATGAGCGTCTGTGATAAAAACACAGGGTAGGTCCTTGCATGCATTTCAGAACAATAGGAATTATACATAAATTAAAGCCATATCCAGAATTAAAAATGACCGTACACGAAATAGACGAAAAGCCATAGCTAGGCCAAAGTAGCAACAAAAGAAATCGTACACTACACGACAACTGAACGTAAACTAAGAGGAAACAGCAACAGTGTGAGTCCACTAGTCCTCCGCAGGGAGAGACTCGGCATCTACGGCGAACTCCTGGCTCTCTAAGTCAGGTGTCTCGTAAGGATCCTCCTGGTACTCAGGCTCGGGATCTGACATACATCCAAAAAACATGAATGTATATCAGTAAGGGTCTGCAAGAAGAGGTTAGAAAACCCAAGGCAAGATATACAAAATGATATTGAATTTAAGAGGCATTAATAAGTTTAACGAGATATCAACAACAATTTTAAACATGCCGATTATAAAATGAAATAAAGTAAAATACCCATATCATGCAATTCTAACCAGTTTAAGAAGTAAAGTAAAGTTTTTCTTTGATTCATTAGCATGCTAATTTTACTGAGACAACAATTTCAAGTTCCATGTCAATACTTCACATCTATTATAGGGTTCTCGCCTTTAGGTCGTGATGAGTGGATCGTTCTTCTCACGGGGGTTTACCGTGATTGACGCTACCCCACAGCATGCGAGTGGTGCTCTTGAAGAGAGGACCCCTTCATACGCCTAGTGGCTGTTCAACCCTAACCCTTTCTTTGATTCATTAGCATGCTAATTTTACTGAGACAACAATTTCAAGTTCAATGTCAATACTTCTCATCTATTATAGGGTTCTCGCCTTTAGGTCGTGATGAGTGGATCTTTCTTCTTACGTGGGTTTACCGTGATTGACGCTACCCCACAGCATGCGAGTGGTGCTCTTGAAGAGAGGACCCCTTCATACGCCTAGTGGCTGCTCAACACTAACCCCACCCCAGATTTGTGCTGGAACACGAGCCAACCTAGTTGACTTACATGACATTACGAAGTCATGATTTTGCCTTCGAGGCGCACGATTTCACGATGTCACACATTTGTTAAATATTCTAAGACATGCAGCAATTTAATAATATCATCATTTATTTTTATACAACATTTTCAATGATTACGAGAGTGTTGAACAACATTTACAATAATTTAACAAATGGTTGAACATATGGATTTAACGAACATGTTACGGAAACTAACTTTCTTTGCCATTGTTCAAAACTAAGGTATATCAAGTTATATGTCGTTGGGTCACATTTTCAGTCAAGGACGTCATGGTATTAATTTCATGCGTCATTTCACGTGTAGATTTTGAGTTATACAACTTTACATGCAAAAGACCAAATGAGCATCCAACTTCAAAAATTCACTATAATTTGCATACTTGGCTGATTTCAGCGATTTTGGTGTCATCGGGTTCGTCTTGATGGTTACAACGTTATGGTACGTCTGGTTCTCTGTTTCGGTTAAACACGGATTTATAATCTGCTGAATATTGACTAATAAAAACTATAATTGAAATAATTAACTATTTTTACTTAAACAAATATTACAATATAGCCTTTTAACTTATCTAATAACTTAAATATACTATAGCTTATAAACCCATAAGTAATAACTCCCTCTCTAACTCTCTACCTGCCTCTTTGTTTCTCTCCTCTTTCCTTTTCTTTTTTTCTTTTTGTTTGCAGCTGGGCAACTCACGCAAGAGAACTCACGCACGCATGCGAGGAAGGCTGGCTGGCGGCGTTGGCAGGGCGGCACGGCGGTGCAATCATGCGCGGCTGCGGGGCTGCGGCCTTCAGGCAAGGGGCGACATGCGGAGATTGACGGCGGCTGCGGCCTGGCGGCGGTCGAAGCTAGGGATCACGCGCGACGATGCTCAGGTGAGGGGGAGAGCACGGGAAGGAGGAGGGTTTGATCTGAAGTTGATTTTCAGTTCTCAGATCTCAAACTCCCCCCTCTAAATTCTTGTTTCAATTTTCAGTTTGGGTTTGATTTGGTGAATAGGTTTGGGAAATTGATTCTGGTTTTGAGGAAATTGGTGGGAGGATTTGAGAGATGATGGGTTTGATTCTGGTGAAATTTGTTTGGGAAATTGATTTTGGGAAGATTTGTTTTGCAGAAGAGTTTTTGCAGGAGAGAAGACGATGGTAATCCTTACGAAGATTGGCAGGGGACATGTTCTAGCATTAGTCAAATAGGTTAGGTTTGATTATGGCGGAAAATTAATGTAAATCCTTGACTAATCTTTTTAGGGGGAGGAACCTGGTTTAGGAAACGTGTGTGTTGTCTTTCATGATAAGTAGTGTACATGTAAAAGTTAAGGGATTAAAGTAATTAAGTACATCTAAATGTAACTAGTAAAAGTTAAAAGTGATTAGCAAATTGTAATTAGTAAGATAATTAAATTAAAGTAATTTGTTAAACTTGATAGTTAATTAATTATGATAAGGTAAAAACGAAAAACAGAGACGCGCTTGCGTTGACGCGTAGCAAAGAACGTACAGACGAAAAATTATTCAGACGACTAAAATAAAATACAACACACGATTTCAAACACGTCTAAAAATACAGGCCGTTATATTCTACCCACCTTAAGAAAAATTCTGCCCTCGGAATTCTTATCAACTAAGGAGCAGGAAACAAATATGAATAACGCTCTCGTATTTCGTCTTCCCGCTCCCAGGTGGACTCTCCTGGCGAGTCGTGACGCCACATCACTCTAACTAGATCAACAGTCCTGTTCCTGAAGACTTTTGGCGTCGATCTAGAATCTCCACTGGTTGCTGTTCATATGTCAGATCTGGCCGAACTGTAATCTCAGAGTAGTCCACAGCATGAGAAGGGTCGCTGATATAACAACGGAGCTGGGACACATGAAAGACGTCATGAACTCCCTCTAAGGACGGTGGAAATGCTAAGCGATAAGCTACTTCTCCAACTCGCTCTAGCACATCGAAGGGTCCAATATATCTCGGGCTAAGCTTGCCTCGCTTCCCCAAATCGGATCACTCCTCGATTCAGGAAGATCTTCAGGAACGCATGATCTCCCGGCTGAAATTCCAGAGGACGCTGTTTAGCATCCGCCCAATGCTTATAACGGTCCTGAGTGATCCGAAGCTTGTCTCTAATATCTCGCACAACATCAACTGCTTCCACTATCATCTCTGGCCCCAAGAGCTCTCTATCACCGATGTCATCCCAACTCAGTGGTGATCGACATTTCCTCCTGTTGAGAGCAGCAAATGGCACCATGCCAATGCTCGCCTGATAGCTGTTGTTGTAGGAGAACTCCACCAGGTGCAGATGATCCTCCCATGAGCCTTTGAGATCCAGCATGCAGGCTCTCAGCATATCCTCCAAGATCTGTATGGTATGCTCTGACTGTCCATCTGTCTGCGGGTGATACGCAGTACTGAATTTCAGACCGGTACCCAGATTGGTCTGCATACTTTTCCAAAATTGAGACGTGAACCTCGTATCTCGATCTGATACAATGCTCACGGGGACTCCATGTAAGCGCACAATCTCTTACACGACATAATTCACATCACGACTAGTACTAGAAGAAAATTATAAAGGTATGAGTTAGATCATTACCTCCATATACTTTCTTGCTAATATCTCCAAGGATTACCCAACTCGGAATGGTATAAAGTGTGCAGACTTGGTCAATCGATCAACGATGACCCAGATTGTGTCGTTCTGCTTGGTACTCCGAGGTAAGCCAGTCACGAAGTCCATCGTGATGTGTTGCCACTTCCACTCCGGAATCGGCAGGGGTTGTAGTGGTCCATCAGTGCGATGATGTTTGACGTCCCCCGATTTTTGGCACTATAGGTGGGCAATATGATTGTGGATACCAGATTTAAATATTTATACCGCAAGCGCACGGTGTTGTAGTGTGGCTTGGGGGTCAAACACATGGAGGCGTGGTTGTGCTTGTGTCAAAAAGGAACCGGTTCACCCTATGGGTGAGCTAGCCCGAACGATCGATGGTTTGTCACGGAATGTAAAACGAAGGATGAACGATATAAAAGGAAACCTAGGACTTCGGTTTCCACCCTATCATGTGCTCTCATTATTACGGCCGACGGATAGGAATACGATCGGATTTAGGGTTTAGTGGTGAGACGTTGCCTCTAAGAGTGATACTAGCTCCCATGGGCCCGATATTCCGGTCGATGCCCAGGATGATACACCGGACTACCCGGGTTCGGTCGGTGGGTATTCCCATGTCCATTAACACCGACCGACTCCGGGAGCACTAAGCTCGCAACGATAACTCCCAACATCTTATCCTGTCGTTCCCACGCGCTAGGATTCAATGTCTATGCTAAGGGCGTGAGCTGTGGCTAGGGAGTCAACCGCCAAGTTTATTCCCCCTTGGCCCGACGGTCAAAGACGGTCTTTTTCCCGCCGATGACAATGAAACACCCCGCGTAACCATCTAAATTCCTAATCCCTATCGAAATCCTCGTCCTATGGACGCATTAGGGAGAACCCACGAAGGGGTTTCCACCAAAATCCCAGATTTGGGAACTACTCACAAATCATGGTTAAAAATCAATCTAAACACAAATCAACAATAGAAATCATGATCAGGCAATTGAAACGAGGTAGTAGCAATGCTACTAAGACAATATTAAAGTTTCACAAAGATCAGAAGACTTACAAAAACAGTAAAATTCCAGCCGTTACCGTACAAGAAAAAAGACAGAAAAATAACAACCCTCGTTTTCTGAAACCTAGGGCATATATATATACAAATCGACGTCACCCGATCGGTTGAAGCATCAACCGATCGGGTGAGCTTCTTGATGTTTCGGCCGTCGGCTTCGAGAACTTCACCCGGGCGTTGAGGAGAGCGGGTGGAGCCGTCGGTTCGACATTTGGGGCGATGCGGCATCAGGTGAACCGATCGGTTGAGTATGCAACCGATCGGTTGGAATTATCCCCAAAAAGACAAAGAACACTGACGATTTGGCATGATCAGCGAACCGTCGGTTGAGCTCTTCGGGTCGTCGTTTGGGAAAATCGGTTACAGATGAACCGATCGGGTGAGATGTCACCCGGTCGGTTGGAATTCAGCTCCAAATGGCCGAGAGCCCTGTTGGATTGAAACGGTCGACGAACCGGTCGGTTGATCTGCACTTCACTTCAGCCTTCGTCAGGGTTGGATACGCGTGCATCACCCGATCGGTGGCTGTGTCCAACCGATCGGTTGAGGGCTGAAAAATGGCAATCTTCGTCGTTTGACCCCCTGGATCGTGCGTGACTCCTCCCGTTGCTCCGGAGACTCATGATATCTTCGTTATATGTCCCCTACGCTGGCAATCTCCTGCAAATACACAAAAACACAAAGAAGTGAAAGAAAACTAGAAATCACGAGAAAATGGATACAGGACGACGGAAAACAACAGAAAAACACAAAGAAGACGTGTGTGAATATATAAAATATAAACACACGTCAAAATCCCCCAAGTTGAACCCTTTCTCGTCCTCGAGGAAGACGAGCGAGAGCAAGAGCTCGGAGGGAGAAAATAAAGAGAAAGAGAAAGAAAGAGAAATCAAAATCCTAAATCGCCTGTCAGGGCCAACAAAATCAAACACGCCACACCAAGCAAGCAAGCGACAAATCACAACACTAAACCAAGGAATATGAGTCCAAACAAGTGTCGTGGGCCTACGCGGTGAAGCGCGAGTGAGTGTGGTCGTGTGCTAGCAGACGGTGTTACTATATACATTGTGCAATAAGCTCCATATACACAAATCCAGGGAAAGACCCAAATATCGATTCGATTTGAAATAAGCGGTGAATAAATAGCTCAAGCATGCATGAGAAGAGTATAAGAATAGAATCGTATCGGGGACTCCATAGCTAGAGACTAGGAAATCACCACACTATCGCGTAGATAACCTCTAGAAAGTTCCTATTCCAAGTGTTTTCGAAAACGATGGAGGTTGAGAAGATGTGGAGTAGAAAGACTCGGTGTAAACTCTCGCCTTCCCTTTATTCTCGGTAGGTAGGAAAATATTCACACATTTTTTGGGTTTTGGGCATTTGTATTTTTTTGGATTTTTGGCTATACATATTTTTTGGATTTCTTTTCTCTTTTCTTTTCTTTTTGGGTTTTTCTTTTCTCTCTTTTTTTTTGGTTTTTTGGATTTTGGGGTATATACAGGTGTACTCTCCCAAGTGGGAGAACGGTGCAAGACGAGGGGATTTGCACCAAGTAAAACAAAAAAGAAATCGGATTCTAAACACTTGGGCAAAGGAGATTTTTCTCAGTAATCATAGCATAGGCTAAACGGGTTATCCTAGTCCTAATTGTGGAATCCCGACACATGCGAATTGAAGTATACGATATAAAATATTCATGCATATAGAAGCAGACAGGGGAAGCAGATACCACATATTCAAATCGAAGCATGATAATCTAGGGGTCATCACAGGACAGGTATATAAATCAAAATCACAAAGTAGAAGCACACCATAAGCTAGTCACGACACACGACTCTCGTAAAAGCAAAGTGAACCCACGAATCATGAAATGCAAGAGGACTCGGCTTCCTAGGGTTAGTGAAAGTGATAATCGTAGCCATGCTAGGTGTGTGTGTGATTCTGTGGCAATTCACCATATGGGGTCATCTCTAGGAGAGAGAGAACAAAAGAAGAGAAGAAAAAAGAAAAACACGAAGGAAAACGACTCAAAAAACGAAGAAAAAGACACAACTAACGCACGAAGTGCGACTCCCCCAAGCAGAAACTTGCATTGCCCTCAATGCAATAGAAGTAAATACGGGAGGACAATGAAAATGGGGGGGAATACGCACCGACACAAAGAGAATGAAAAACAAGAAAAACACACATACGGAATAGGAAAAATGAAAAGAAGGAAAAAGAAACACGCAAATAAGAACACATATAAACAGACACAACACAAAGACATCAAACGACAACATACATAAAAAACGACTTTCACTAAGCTAGACATGACAATGCTAGCGATATGATATGATCATGATGATGCAGAAATATGCTAGTGGGAAGATCGGCAAAGAAAAAGAAATCAAAATGCAGGAGAGAAACTATCCTCGTCCTCCTCGGTAGAAGATGTGGGGGATGTGGGGGAGTGGACGGGAGAGGTGACGGGTGTGCAGAGAAGTGGGGAAAGGGGTGGATGGGTGGTGGCGTGAACGATGGGTGGTGTGGTGGTGATGATGGTAAGTGGAAGTGAAACGGCGACCAAAGCGGTAGTGGATGGAAGAGGTATGGTGGTAGAAGAGGATGGTATAGGAAGTGATCTCGATCGCACCCGTAATTTCTTGCGGTGCGCGTATGCGGTGAGGGAAGTGGAGGATGGCGGAGGTGGTGGGGCAGAAATGGCGTGTGTAGAGGAAGTGGTCGGAATGGAAGTGGTGGTGGGAGGGGATGAATGTGAAGGTGGAGGTGAAGAATGTGATGGTGGAGGTGAAGATCGCTGAGGAGGTGAAGGTGGTGGTGTGGGTGGAGGTGGTCCGTGAATGTGAGTGAGAATGCGGAGGATGGCGGCCACGTTCCTCTCAAGCGCGAGGAAACGTGGGTGGGTAAAGATAGAAGAGGATGGGACCGAGGAGGCAGAAGTGTACGCGCCAGCACGCAGTGCAGCCAACTCAGCCTCGAGAGCGAGGCGAGCGGAGGTGGCTCGATGAAAGGAAGAAGTAGTGGTCGTACGGACTGGAGAAGTGGTGACAGTGGTGATGGGGATAGAAGCCGGGGTGGAACTACTGGGACTAGCCCCGGGGTCTCCTCGGGACGCAGGGATATCCTGATCGCCTAAGTGGGTGGCAGGGGGAGGTGATCTGGGTGCGCCCGGGATAAGGAACGGAAGACGTAACCCCCTAGAAACTCAGGGTCAGGAGGGAATGTCCAATCTGCCACAAGCTGGATATGCATACGAGCGGGGTTAGGCAGAATGGTGTAAGGAGCAGGGGGGTGACCGTAGTAAAAAGTGAAACGACCGTCGGGCCGAGGCTTGATCATATGTGTGTGCCGCATGACATCAAGATCCAGACGTGTAGGTCCTGCGACAGAAGGCAAATCTCTGAGGATAGCGATATTGAACTGAGGATATGAAGCTATGATGGTAATGAGGCCCCCGCAACAATACTCGCCTTTGCCGGCGCGGCTAATCTCAAGCAATTTGTGAATAAGCCAATCGCCAGCATGAATGGGAATGACAGGGGCCCCAAAAGCAATCCCGTCATCACCGCGAACAAAATCAAATGTCATAGCCCATATGATAAAAAGATCAGGGATGGTCACGATACCTGACTCATCCCTGGGGAAGAATGTGCTAGAAATGATGCGGTGGGCTAGACGGAATACGGGGTGAATGATGGAGGAGGCCTTAGCCTTCACTCGAGGATAATGGTCGTGGAGGGTGAGTTGAAACCAAAATATATCGACGTCAAATTCGTGGTGATATTTGTGGGAACAGATAACGTCGCCACCTAGAATGGGGAAACCAAAAATGTTATTGATAGTATCCAGTTGGGTGCAGATAGTTCGGTTTCGGACGCGGAAGACGAAGATCGATCCCGCCTCACATTTGGGGAAGGAAAGGAATTCTAGCATGAGGGCGGGGTAGGATACAGTGTGGGCATTCAAGAAAGCTATCCATCCTAAGTTAGCAAAGAGAGTCTTGACCTCGAAGAAAACTCCGAGATCGATAAGAGTTTGGGCATGTGAAAATTTGGTGGATAGGTGTCCCCGTGCATCAAGTCTATTATAAAAATCTTTCTGTTCAAGACTCAAAAAACGGTAACGACGCGGTCCCATCATTGGGTCCTCAGGAGGGATAATTGGTTGGGGTTGTGGTTGTGTAGGCTGTGTAGGAGGAGGGCGTGAACTAGGTGGACGTGTGGTCTTCCGTCTCTTGCGAGACGACCCCTCCTCATGCATGATAGCCTTACCCTTATATTTTTCCCTGGCCATGATAGTGTGTGATGCAAGCGAATGCAAGATATGATGAATGCACATGAACAATGGCAATTGAGCAAAATAGTAGTACTAGGGCAAATGCAAGAAATAGAGATAGAGAACGAGTTTACCCAATAGCAAAGACAATCCTTGCTCGCAAATCACCCAACGCAGCGCACTTGGGGGATGTGTGAAGCCGCGGCACTGCCGACCCAACAAATTTTCGAATGGGGGAAAATGGGGCGAAAATTAGGGTTTAGTTTGGATGGATGGGGATGGAGGAGATTGGGATTGATGGAGAGAGGGAAGTAGGAGGTGATGGGATCAGTTGAGAGGGAGTGGAGATCGGTTTGGTAGAGGAAGATGGCCGGTTGAGGGTTGGAGAAGTTGAAACGACGGAGGAGAGATCGAAGTCGGGTGAAGAAAACGAATCGGTTCAGTCGGGGGTATTTATAGGGGTTTAGGCGAACCGATCGGGTGAGTTTTCACCCGATCGGTTGGTTATTATTTCGAAAAATGTTGTTGGATGACAGCTACAGGCGAACCGATCGGTTGAGATTTCAACCGATCGGTTGGCCGCTTCACAATTTTCCCGAGAGCATCTCCGACTTCACCAAGACAGCCACCCGATCAGAGCTCCAGTCAACCGATCGGTTGAATTAACCCTCAAATGTCCTGAGAGCTCTGCTCTTCTCACACGATCTGCCACCCAGTCTCAGTTTGTTCCACCCGAGTGGTTCACTGATGAACAGATATAGGTCACTTTCAGATACGTCCCACCCGATCGGTTGAGGGCTCAACCGATCGGTTGGGGGCTTGTTTCCTGCAAAAGTTCAAAAATAGCCTAAGTCCCTCGACGAAAGTTCCTGTTGCTGAATTTATTCATCAAAATAAGAAAAATAAGCCTAAAAATAAAGATGAAAGTTTAGAATATGGGTTGCCTCCCATGAAGCGCTGTTGTTTAACGTCGTTTGCTCGACGCCCGGCAGATGATTTTCAAGGTGGACGTGGGTGATGCCCAATGTTTGGCATCCCTTCAGATTTTGGAGCGGTGGCCTTCGGTGTGGACAACGACGATAAATAGACTTCTTCGACGATTCTCCCTCCGTTGATGGTGTCTGGAGGCTTCTCCCTCATATTGGCGTCTATCGCAACTCTTCTTAAGATCCGGATCTCATCAGCGGTAAGCCCCATGGGATCTTTCCCTTTTCTCCTCGTCAAAGCAGCTTTTTGGAATCCGGAAGTGATCGTATGTGAGACACCCGCTTCCCGAGCAACTTCTTCCTTCTTCAAACCGACATGCTCTTCAAGGTCCCCCAAGCTGTCGGGGGGTTCCTTGAGAGAATTTCCCAGGCCCCAGCTTCTACGGCACAATTGCTTCGACAGAAATATCTGCAGAATAAGTCCATTTGGGGGGTTGAAGTAAACCCCACTTCTTCTTGGGTTTTGAGAAGTATCTTATCAGTTAGAGAGCTGGCTCATGGATGCATTAGACATCAAATAGGGAATGGAAAGGGCACTAAGCTGTGGACGGATCCTTGGTTACCAGAGGGAAGAGTAGTTTCTGTTTATAGAAGACTCTTAATTTCCTCCTCAACGTCCAGCATATTGCAACCAGGTTCATCCGGAGGGTGCTTCATAGACAACCCCAAGTCAAATTCGACCTGCTGGTCGCCAATATTTCCCTTTCTTCACATATATCAGAACGCCAGCGGTGGCCATGAAGGGCCTCCCGAGGATGATGGGTATATGAGTGTCTTCGGGCATGTCCATCACCACGAAGTCTACCGGCACATGCACTCCGCTGACGTTTACTGGCAGGTCGTCTACAATTCCCACCGGATATTTGACCGATCTATCAGCTAGTTGAAGGGGCATACCCGTAGGCTCCAGGTCTCACATCCCTATCCTCCTATATAGTGACAGGGGCATCAGACTGACGCTCGCTCCCAAATCGACGAGCGCCCGATAAATCTTCACTTCCCCAATCGAACAAGGAATAGAGAAGCTACCCGGGTCTTTAAGCTTGGGCGGATTCGCTCGCTGAATAAGAGCGCTGCATTCCGCCGTAAGAACGAACTTTTCCTTCCTAGAACCCCTTGTCACCAAATCCTTTAAGAATTTCGCATAGGAAGGAATTGTTTATATGGCTTCGAGGAAAGGGATCTGCAAGCTCAAATCCTTGACCATAGCGAAGAACTTGCCGTATTTTTCATCAATCTTAGCTTGGGCAAGTCGTTGTGGAAAAGGCACAACGGGCTTAAATACTCTCAGG
This sequence comes from Scilla litardierei, assembly GCA_030789695.1. NCBI lineage: Eukaryota > Viridiplantae > Streptophyta > Magnoliopsida > Asparagales > Asparagaceae > Scilla > Scilla litardierei. Next base: position 71,285 of record JAULAV010003603.1, read on the forward strand.
CTCCCCTCCTCGTCCTTCTTCTTCTCTTCCTCAGAGACTCCCTCCGGAGTCATAGCTTTTGATGACGAAGCTCCGTCGTCATTAGCTTTTTCAATTGGTCGCCCATCAACCAACGGAGCTTCAGGTTCCTTAGCGGGCACTCTTGTAGGAATTTGTGTCCCGCTTCTCAAGACGATAGCGGACACATTCGCATGATCATGCATTAGTGCCAATGTCTGATTCGCCCCCCTTGGATTTAATTCCGGTTGACCCGGCAATTGGTTTTGCGCCCTCTGAAGGTTCGCCACCTGCAACCCCAGCTGGGTTACTTGGTCGGTGAGGGCCCTCTGCCCCATCTCCAGCTTCAAATTGATATTCTCCTGGTTCGTAATATACTGGGTCAAGAGGCTCTCGACTGGGGAGATAACTCGCTGCTGGCCATATGGCGGCTGCTGCAGCTGCTGCATGGGCTGCTGGTTCCTAGGGGGATACTGCTGGTACATCTGTTGAGGCTGCTGTTGTTGCTGATACTTCTGCTGCTATTGCCTAGGCGGCTGATACAACTGTTGCTGCGGTTGCTGAGGCTACTGAACAGGTGCCCGGTAGCTCAAATTGGGGTGGTTCCGGTTATTGGGAGAATAAGCCGGATTTGAGCTAGTCCTTGGTGGATATGGCGCATTACCCGTCGGGTTGAAGAAAATCACGCTAGCTTGATCCACCAGTGGTGAAATATCACCACCCTCGAAGTCTCCCAGGACTTCCGCTTCCACCGCCGATACTTGTCGGGTGCTGGCACCACCAGCTCCTATCATAAGCGCAGAGATCTGGGTCGATAGAAGATCGAATTTGCTAGACAACTTGTCGATGTCCTCGACTCTATGAATGCCTCCAGATTTGGGCGTGGCACGCTCATCGTACCACCGCTCATTGTTTGATGCCATGTTTTCTAAAATGTTGCCGGCATCTTCTTCACTTCTCGACATAAAGGACCCCCCCAGCCATGACGTCCATCGAAGATTTCAAGTCATCCCTCAATCCATTATAGAACAGATTTATAATCTGCCACTTTGGAAGCTCGTGATGAGGGCATCTCCGCTGCATCTCTTTATATCTCGTCCAAGCTTCGTGCAGGGACTTGTGACTGGCCTGGGAGAAGCTGGAGATCTCACTCCTCAGCTTCATCGTCTTTCCCGGGGGAAAGAACTTAGTCAAGAAAGCATTCGAGAGCTTCTCCCAAGTATTGAAGGTGTTCGGGTCCTTTCCCCTAAGCCATTGCTTGGCTTTATCCCGTAGAGAGAAGGGGAATAGCTTCAGTCGGATAGCTTCAGTTGTGACACCATTTATCTGAAATGTGTCACACTTCTCAAGGAAGGAGTCCAGATGTTCAATATGGCTCTCCATGGGTGGCCCAGAAAATTGATCATGCTGGATCCACGTCACTAATGACGGCTTAAGCTCGAAACTCTGTGCCGTAATAACCGGAGGTTGGAATGAGGAGGTGGACCCGATGGATGGCATCGAGTATTCCAGTAGGGACTTTAGCGGTGGGGTATTCTCCTCCATGGCTTCAGACTCTTCTCTTCTTCACTTCTCTGCGTTAAGACACCTAAGGGTGGCGTGGATCTCTGGGTCAATATGAATCAAGTCGTCGAGACTCCTTCTATTCCTGTGAATGAAAAATCACAAACACCCGTGAAGCAAGTATGGGATAGAAACAGATAAAAATAGAAAATGAAAATTAGAAAATAAAAATGAAAAAGTAGAATACGAAAATTATCGCGAGATAGGGATATGATCTAGACTCAAAGGTTCATTACGTCCTAAGATAAACAAGCACGTTGCCTCCCCGACAACGGCGCCATAAAGCTTGACGTCCCCCGGTTTTTGGCACTATAGGTGGGTAATATGATTGGGGATACCAGATTTAAATATTTATACCGTAAGCGCACAGTGTTGTAGTGTGGCTTGGGGGTCGAATACAGGGAGGCGTGGTTGTGCTTGTGTCAAAGAGGAACCGGTTCACCCTATGGGTGAGCTAGCCAGAACGATCGATGGTTTGTCACGGAATGTAAATACGAAGGATGAATGATATAAAAGGAAACCTAGGACTTCGGTTTCCATCCTATCATGTACTCTCACTATTACGGTCGACGGATAACAATACGATCGGATTTAGGGTTTAGTGGTGAGACGTTGCCTCTAAGAGTGATACCAGCATCCCATGGGCCCGATATTCCGGTCGATTCCCAGGATGATACACCGGACTACCCAGGTTCGGTCGATGGGCATTCCCATGTCCATTAACACCGACTGACTTCAGGAGCACTAAGCTTGCAACGATAACTCCCAACATCTCATCTTGTCGTTCCCACGCGCTAGGATTCAATGTCTACGCTAAAGGCGTGAGCTGTGGCTCGAGAGTCAACCGCCAAGTTTATTCCCCCTTGGCCCGACGGTCAAAGGTGGTCTTTTTCCTGCCGATGACAATGAAACACCCAGTGTAACCATCTAAATTCCTAATCCCTATCGAAATCCTAGTCCTATGGATGCATTAGGGAGAACCCACGAAGGGGTTTCCACCACAGATTTGGAAACTACTCACAAATCATGGTTAAAAAGCAATCTAAACACAAATCAACCATAGAAATCATGATCTGGCAATTGAAACGAGGTAGTAGCAATGCTATTAAGACAATATTAAAGTTTCACAAAGATCAGAAGACTTACAAAACCAGTAAAATTCCAGCCGTCACCGTACAAAAAAAGACAGAAAAATAACAACCCTCGTTTTCTGAAACCTAGGGCATCTATATATACAAATCGACGTCACCCGATCGGTTGAAGCATCAACCGATCGGGTGAGCTGCTTGATGTTTTGACCGTCGGCTTCGGGAACTTCACCCGGGCGCTGAGGAGAGCAAGTGGAGCCGTCGGTTCGACATTTGGGGCGATGCGGCATCAGGTGAACCGATCGGTTGGAATTATCCCCAAAAGACAGAGAACACTGACGATTTGGCACAGTCAGCGAATCGTCGGTTGAGCTCTCCGGCTCGTCGTTTGGGAAAATCGGTTACAGATGAACCGATCAGGTGAGATGTCACCCGATCGGTTGGAATTCAGCTCCAAATGGCCGAGAGCTCTGTTGGATTGAAACGGTCGACGAACCGGTCGGTTGATCTGCACTTCACTTCAGCCTTCGTCCGGGTCAGATACACGTGCATCACCCGATCGGTTGGTTGTGTCCAACCGATCGGTTGATGGCTGAAAAATGGCAATCTTCGTCATTTGACCCCCTGGATCGTGCGTGACTCCTCCCGTTGCTCCGGGGACTCATGATATCTTCGTTATATGTCTCCTACGCTGGCAATCTCCTGCAAATACACAAAAACACAAAAAAGTGAAAGAAAACTAGAAATCACGAGAAAATGGATACATGACGACGGAAAACAACAGAAAAACACAAGGAAGACGTGCGTGAATATATAAAATATAAACACACTTCAATGTTTAGCCTTCACTTGCTGACACACGAGGCACTTGGCAATGCTCCTTGCCACACTTCTCTTCATCCCATGCCACCAGAAATTCTGACAAAGATCATTGTACATTTTAGTACCTCCAGGATGAATAGAATAAGGCGAACTGTGAGCCTCATTCATCAACTCTTCTCTGATATCTCCTGTAGGTACGCAGATCCTACTACCATATCTCAAAGATCCATACTCGTGAATCAGAAAATCTGTCCGAAGTCCTGCTTCAACCTACACTCTGATCTTCTTCAACTTAGCATCCCCAGCTTGAGCAGTCTTGATCCGATCCACAATCGTCGACTGAATATGCATGTTCATCAATGACGATGTGACTCCCGGTAGGACAGCTTCAACATCTATCCTTCACAGATGCTGCTGCAATCTCCACTGAGCTGTGAGAATCATCACCTCGGGCAGTCGACTCAAGGCATCTGGTACAACATTCACCTTCCATGGATGATACTGGAGGTCGATGTCATAGTCTGCCATCAATTCCAACCATCTGCGCTATCTCATATTCAGCTCCTTATGAGTGAATATATATTTCAAACTTTTGTGATCAGTGAAAATTTTCACCTTCTCACTTAGTAAGAATTGTCGCCAGATCTTTAGTGCAAAGACGACAACGGCTAGCTCCAAATCGTGGGTCGAATAATTCTTCTCATGGACCTTCAACTGTCGTGAAGCATATGCGACCACATGATTATGCTGGTGCAGAACACATCCAAGTCCCTTGCCTGATGCGTCGCAGAAAATCTCGAAGCCTCTGCTTCTGTCCAGAATAGCTAAGACTGGTGCAGTAGTCAGTCTCTCCTTCTAAGTAGAAAAGGCTTGCTCACAAGAATCTGACCAACTGAACTTAACATCCTTCCTCGTCAATATCATCATCGGCTCAGCTATCCTCGAGAAATCCTTGATAAATCTACGGTAGTATCCAGTCAATCCAAGGAAACTCCTGATTTCTGATGCCGATCGAGGTGTAGGCCATTCACTAACTGCTCTGACCTTCTCCGGATCCACTGAAATGCCAGCTCCTGATACTACATGACCAAGAAATGCAACTTTGTCCAGCCAGAATTCACACTTGTTGTACTTGGCATACAGTCTATGGTGACGGAGCGTCTCTAATACTATCTTCAAGTGCTCTGCATGCTCCTCCTCGCTCCTCGAGTACACCAGGATATCATCTATGAATATCACTACGAACTTGTCAAGGAAGTCGTAAAAGATAAGGTTCATGAGATTCATGAACACTGCAGGAGCGTTGGTCACACCAAACGGCATGACAACGAACTCATAATGCACGTACTTAGTTCGAAAAGCTGTCTTGGGCACATCTTCCTTCTTGACTCTGACTTGATGGTATCCGCTCCGAAGGGCTAACTTCGAAAATACTCTCGATCCACCAAGCTGATCGAAGATATCATCAATACGGGGCAGCGGATACTTGTTCTTCACTGTGATCTGATTCAGCTCCCGATAATCAATGCACATCCTTCTCGATCCATCCTTCTTCTTCACCAGCAAAACAGGTGCACCCCAAGGGGATACGCTGGGATGAATGAAACTCTTCTGTAGTAGCTCATCCAACTGCTTCCTTAGCTCTTCCAACTCTACAGGGGCCATACGGTAAGGCGCCTTTGAAATTGGTTCAGCCCCTGGCATAAGATCAATGCTGAACTCCAATGCTCGATCAGGTGGCAATCCAGAAATGTCCTCCAGGAAGACGTCTTCGAAATCTCTCACTACGGCAGGCTTCTCTGGTTCAGCTATCATAGATGCAATAGTCAATCTGTACGGCTGAGCCCAGAACTTGATAGGTCCAAGCGAACGTCCTCCGCTGACAAACTCGAACACTAGATGGTCAGGAATTTAGAATACCACTTTCTTCCGGTGACAGTTGATCGTGGCATAAAAAGCTCCTAACCAGTCAATGCCGAGAATAGCATCGAAGTTAGGTAAGTCGTGGACAATGAAATCAACATATAGTTCATATCCACTAACCACCAACGGGCGTGGTCTACATCCCAGTGCAACCTTCACTACACCATT
>JAULAV010003604.1:0-24999 GCA_030789695.1 Scilla litardierei
GGATCCAAGTGGGTATCCCTAGAGTGGAGTTTGCCTAGTGGTACCACTCATGTATGCTTAGTTGTTTATTATCTCAATTTTCCATACCCTACTTTCATTGCACACCAAGTGTTTGATAAAATGCCACATCCACCGATTGCTCATTCCTTAGTCGGAAAGACAATTGAGTTATCCCCGGATTGAATCCATATGCTTAACAACCACACTCTCACACATTGCCTATTTGTCTTCATGATTCATCTATCCGAGGATGTTGATTTGGTAGTTGGTCTCAAACACCCACACTTTCACACACACTTCCACCCAGTTAGCGTAGTTGGTTGTTAACCGACGCTACCCTTCCTACATCAATTGAATTTGCGATTGCAAAATGACTTGTCCCCGGCAACGGCGCCAATTGGGAGTAGCACTCACACGGGCCTTCAACTCATCTCTTTCTCTTGGTGCAGTTGTCCTCGGTCGGCCTTTCGATGAGACACCAATTTATGGAGCTCTTGGGGCCCAGGGCAGGTCGGGCCCAGAAGCCAAAAGCCAAAGAGGGCAAAGGTGAGGCGACCCAGGTAGCTGAGGCGCATGCCAGGTCGCTGGAGACTTGGATGGCTGAGCTCTCAGTCGACCTGGAGAGGTCGGATCTGGAGAGGGCTTTAGCGCTTGCCGAGAAGGCGAAGGCCAATGATCGGATAGCCGAGTTGATGAAGGGTGCCGAGGCAAGAGGGGGCGGTGGCCTAGCAGTGGAGGCCGATGCCACAGAGCTTGTAAGCCTCCTGGAGGCAGAGGAGGAGAAGGAGCGGGTTCTCTTGGCGAAACTCAACACGAGCTCCCGGGGATCGAAAAAGAGCGGGCGGAGCACAAGCGCCAAGTTGACGTCCTCGATGCCCGGATCCAGGAGCTGGGAGCGGTGGATCCTGGGTGGATTACCAGGGAGGCTGTGGACGAGTATGCCACGTCTTTTATCTCTGGGGCGATGTATGAGTCGTTTGAGAGGGGATTCTACCGCTGCCGGTCTGAGATCCAGCGAAGGTTCCAGCATTCCGGGATTCGATTCGAGGAGCTCCGGCTGGATTCTGAGGGTGAGGAGGAGTCAGGGGATGTACACCTCGAAGGTACTGAATAGCCATTTGACGCTTCTGAAGATGCTACAGATGCTCGTGTGGGAGGTGGGGTTTAGCCCATTAGCCTCACCGTTCTTTCGTAGTTCCGCACATGGCTTTTTTGTAATACACTCTTCTCGTTTGTAACGAGGCTCCATTTTTGTTGTGGTTGTATTCCCCCTCTTCTAACCCTAGTCGGGACACTCGATCAGATCGGGTTGGGAGAGTATCCTCGATATGCACATAGATATGGCCGCCAGGTTGGTTCCCCCAGAGTCTCAGTTGTTTGGGTCACCGGAAGACCACCCTCGGTCTTAGGGGCCGATCTCCCTGCGGGGGGACTTGTCGCCCGGTCCTATGGGCGATCGGGTGATCGAACTGCTGGGGGAGCTGTCCCTACCCTTACTATAGATCGGATCGGTCGGCCCGCTGGGGGGCTACCCCCAGGCTTACAGTCGACCGATACTCCGACCTACTTGGGGAGTTGCCCTCAGCCTTAAAATCGGTCGGGTCAGTCAGTCCATTGGGAGAGCTACCCCCAGTCTTACGACTGATCGAGGGGCCGGTCTGCTGGGGGAGTTTCCCCCAGCCTCACGGTCGGCCTGGTGATCGGCTAGCTAGGGGAGTTTGCCCAGCCTTACGGTCGGTCAGGTGACCGACCTGCTGGGGAAGCTACCCCCAGCCTTATGGTCGGTTAAGCCGATCAGCCTACTGGGGAAGCTACCCCTAGTCTTACAACTGAACGATGGATCGGCCTGCTGGGGGAGCTGCCCCCAACCTCACGATCGGTCCGGTGACTGATTAGTTGGGGGAGTTGCCCCCAACCTCCCAGTCGGTCGTGTGGCCAGCCCGTTGCGGGAGTTGTCCCCCAGCCTTACGGTTGGTCATCAAGATGCTCAGCTAGTAAGGTTTGCCCCACCCTGGTTAGGTTCGTGAAGCAAATAGAGGTAGAAAGAGCTCTTCATTCGTAGACGCTTTCTCTTTTCAAGACATTTGTTCAGATAATGAGAGGGGGAAATACCTTCGTGGTCAAATTCACTGATAGTACTTGCGTAGGTGCTCGGTGTTCCAAGTGTGAGTCAGGGCCTTTCCTCCCAGAGTGGCGAGCTGGTAAGTCGCGGGGCCGAGGACCTCGGTGATCTTGTAGGGGCCTTCCCATTTAGCAGCAAGCTTCCCTTTGCGGGTGATCTCTGGACTGAAGATCGTCTTTCTGAGGACCAGATCCCCTTGGTGGAAGCTTCTTCTCCTAACCTGGAAGTCGTAGTAACAGGCCACCTTTTGTTTTTGTCGGACGATCGTGGCCAAGGCCCGTTCTCGTCGTTCGTCCACGAGCTCCAGACAGAGCTCTAAGCCCTCCGAGTTTTTCTCTTCGTCGAAATGCTTGAGGCAAAGAGACTCCTCGCCCACTTCAACAGGCACCACCGCTTCGGCGCCATAAGCAAGCATGAAGGGGTTTTGCACGTGGCCTGCTTATGGGTTGTCCGGTATGACCAGAGTATCCCGGGAAGTTCCTCCAACCACCTCCCCTCAACTTCTGTTACTTTCTTGCGAAGTGGCTCGATGATGCATTTGTTGGCAGCTTTGGCCATCCCATTGGTCTGAGGATGCGCCACGAAGGCAAATAAGAATTTGATCTTCCAATCCGCACAGAAGACCTTGAACCCCGCGGAGTCGAACTGCTTCCCGTTGTTCGTGACGATGGATCGAGGGATTTCGAACCAGGAGATGATGAAGTTCCACACAAAGCTCTTTGCCTTTTTCCAGGTTATGGAAGCCAGTGATTCAGCCTCAATCCACTTGGTGAAGTAATCCACCACAACAATCAGGTGCCTCCTCTGCCCCCTCCCGGAAGTGAAGGGTCTAAGGATGTCCAGTCCCCACTTAGTGAAAGAGACTGGGCTGATTATTGGAACGAGCTCCGATGGGAGAGACGATCCGAGCTTGGCGAACTTCTGGCATTCCTGACACCTTTGGACGTACTCAGTGGCATCGTTGGCTAAGGTCGGCCAGTAGTACCATTGCCTCAGGATTTTTTGGGCGACATTCTTGCCTCTATGGTGATTTCCACAGATCCCCTCATGTACCTCCCGAATGACGTAGTTAGCCTCCTGTGGCCCAAGGCACTTGAGGTAGGGAAGGATGTCCTTATTCGTCAAGTGCCTTCTATACAGCACTCCCTCATGGAGCACGTATTGAAGTGCCTTTCGTTCCAGCGCTCGACGCTCATCCAGGTCCGTCGAAACTTCTCCACTGGAGAGATACCGAACGATCGGATCCATCCAGGTAGGCTCCATGTTAATGGCCATAACTTCTTCTCTTCCGTACTGGGGGCCGGGAGGTTCTCTATGTAGATGGCATAACCCAACTCCCCGGGGGAGGAGGAGGCCAGCTTTGACAGGACGTCTGCGTGGGCATTCTTCGATCGCAACAAGTGGAAGGTCTCGACGTGTTTGAACTTGGACAGCTCGGTCCTGGCTGAGACCAGGTAATGCTGCATTGCCTCTTTGCAAGCCTCATAGTCTCCATGTAGCTAGTTGATGATGAGCTTGGAATCACTAAGGAAACGTACAGATTCTGCTCCGAGCGCCAGGGCTAACCTCAGACCATTTATGGCGGCCTCGTACTCGGCCATGTTGTTGGTGGCTGGAAACTCGAATCGGAGTGCGTACTCGACGATGTTTCCGTCGGGCGATCGGATAATGATGCCGGTCTCGTTCCCTGCCTGGGTGGCTGATCCGTCTACATGGACTACTAATGTGTCCTGGTCCCCTGGACAATCGGTAAGAACGATGTCAGTCGAAAGGAAAGACAAAGGTTGAGGATTTAGCATGCCCGGGGTTGTTTCCTCGGGGGAGTTTCCTCCATTTATAGTGCATTTGGCGATAAAGTCCGACAAGGCTTGTCCCTTGATGGCTATCCGTAGCTTAAATTGGAGGTCGAACTCGCTCAGCTCCACCTCTAATCAGCTTCCTCCCCATTCAGTCGAACCTCTTGAGATTCTGCTCGAGTTGGGAGTCGGTTAGGATCGAGATCGTGTGGGCTTGCAAGTAGGGACAGAGTCTCTGCACCGAGAGTGCGAGGGCATAAACGAGTTTTTCCATGGGGCTGTACCGACCCCCGCATCCCTCAGGACTCAGCTGGTGTAGTACACCAGCCTCTGTATCCCATCGTCTTCTTTGATCAGTACTGAGCTCACCGCCTCTCCAGTGCAGGCCAAGTAGAGGCTCAGCGATCCCCCTTCCCTATGCTTAGAGAGGAGCGGGGGGCTGCCAAGGTACTTCTTCAGCGCAGCAAACGCTCGGGCGCAGCTCTCATCCCACTACACGGCCTTCCTCTTATCAGCGAGCTCAGCGAGGTCCCTCTTCAGGGTACTGAAGAAAGGGAGGGATCTTTCCGCTGACTTGGACAGGAAATGCCCTAGGGCGACAATTTGTCCATTCAGCCTCTGCAGCTCCTTGATCGTTGTTGGCTCCCTCATGTTGACCAAAGCCTCGATCTTGTCGGGGTTAGCCTCGATGCTGCGATTAGTGATCATGAAGCCTATAAATTTACCGGATCTCACCCGAACGTGCACTTAGTGGGATTGAGTCTGATGTTGTGTCTCCACAGCTGCTCGAAAGTCTCCCGGAGGTCCGTGATGTGGTCAGCTGGGTCTCTGGACTTGACCAACATATCGTCCACGTAGAATTCAAGGTTTCTTCCTATCTGGGAATCGAACACCTTGTTGACCATCCTTTGGTAGGTTGTCCCTGCGTTCTTCAGGCCGAAGGGCATCTTCTTGTAGAAGAAGGCCCCTCGGTCGGTGGTAAAGGACGTCTTTTCTTCGTCATGTGGGTCCATTTGGACCTGGTTGTACCCGAAATAGGCGTCCATGAAGCTGAGCATCTCGTAGCCAGATGCGTTATCCACGAGATGGTCAATGCAGGGTAGTGGGTAGCTGTCTTTGGGACATGCCTTATTGAGATCGTTGAAGTCCACGCACATCCATCATTTATCGCTGGACTTCTTCACCATCACGACGTTGGACAACCAATTCGGGTACCAGACCTCTCGGATGAATCCTGCGTCAAGGAGGCGTTCCACTTCCTTGGATGCAGCCCTCCTCTTTTCACCACCTAAGTTTCTCTTCTTCTGTCTGACCGGTTTGAAATTGGGGTCGGCATTTAGCTGGTGGGTGATCACTCGGGGGTCCACGCCTGGCATATCGTCGGGCGACCATGCGAAGACATCCAGGTTGGCCTCCAAGCACTAGATTAATTCCCCTCTAAGGATCGGGTCAAGTCCGGACCCGATGGAGATGAATCTTCCGTCAACGTCCGTAATAGGAATGAGTTCCGGTTCTTCCCCAGGAGTGGGCCTCGGGTCGTATCTCTGGTCTAGTAGGTCCATCGGGTTACTGTGCTCCTCGGTGCGTTCCATGCTGGCCAGCTGGTAGAAAATCTTCGGTTTCACTGGGTCGCCTCTAACCTGTCTGATCCCTCCCGGGGTCTGTAATCTGACTGACCGATGGAGGGTCGAGACCACAGCTCCAGCCGCGTTGAGGAGCGGGCGACCGATGATCCCATTATATGCCGACTCAATCCTCAGCGCCACGAACTCTATCGTCAAAGTAGTCAAGTTGGGCGACTCCTCGAGCATTACGGGGAGGCGGATCAACCCCACGATGGGCGTGGAGTGGCCCGTGAACCGTATCATGGGCCCAGAACACTGCTCCAGGTCTTTGGCCCACAGCACCTTCCTTTCAAGAGTTGACATGAAGAGGATGTCGCACGAGCTACTGGTGTCGACGAGTAGCCGTCTGACAACGGTGGTATCGATAATGGTGGAGACAACTAGTGCTTTGCCGTGCGTGTTAGTTCTTGGGTTCAAGACTAACATTGTTTTGATGATGATCAATACATTATGTTAGTGTGCTAATCAATCTTATGTTTTAGTCTCAGTTTATCTTAATGATTATATGTTGATGAGACAAAGCATAATGCTTGGACCTCCAAGAGTGATGGTGTGCTTAAGCTTGGATGAAGTCATGAAGATCATCTAATGAAGCCAAAGCTTGAAGCATGATGATGGATGGACATCTAGAAGAGCATTGCCAAAGCTTGGAGCTTGATGAAGGGAAGCTCATCAAGGAGTGCCAAAGCTTGAAGATGAAGGGGAGCATCAAGGTATAATGAGCTTGAAGACTTAGACTCTAGGAGATGCAATATGTAATCCATGTAATTTCTATTACTTGCATTTCTCTTTTTGAGTCTAGGATTATTGTAATGCGTTGATAGATGGTCGTACTCGCATGTATTTGCATTTAACCATCTTAGTGAGCCTTAGGATTATCATATAATCCAACCGAATAGGTTCATCTAGACTATATACTCAATTGGAGTGTCTGGCTCTCCTACAGTTGCCTGATGAAGGTATTACAGTCGACTAGGTGATTCCAATCGCCTGTCGAGCCTTTTTCAGCCGACTGTGGTGCACTGCTCAAGTCAACATTTCTATTTACTCTTCTTGAGCTTTTCGCATCATTCGACTGATGTTCAATTTATAGTTGCATGTGTTTCTACAGTCGCATGTGAATTGGTCGACAGTCGTCTGTGCGCTTCTTGTATTTTCTGGACTTCATCCCAATTTGCAAGACAGTCGCCTGATGAAGTTTTTACAGTCGCCTGTATATTTACAGTCGCCTATGAAATGGCCATCAGTCGTCTGATGAAGGATATATAGTCGACTGTAAGTGCGAAATATGCATATCTATCTGTTTTATTTCCATCTCTGCAGCAGTCGCCTGATGAAGGATATACAGTCGACTGTCTGTTTACAGTCGCCTGTGTAGTCTTCTACAGTCGACTGTCCTGGCTCAGATTATAACCGTTGGGATTTTTCTAGCCGTTGAATAGTCGACTGTCATTTGTTCATCAGTCGACTGTCTGTGACGTAAACTGCCAAAATCTAGCCGTTGCAGATTTCTTCCCTTTGGGGTTTTGGCTGATTTTATGGTTTCCTTTGGGCTTCCTATATATAGGAGTTGGCTTAGTTCATTTAGAACTCTTGGTTAATATTGAATATCTTTGAGAATCAATAGCCACTCCTAATCTCTCCCATTTCCCTCTCATGAGCACATTTCTCTTCATGCATTGAAGCTAGTTCATAGGGAAATTCTGCAAGGGATCTAATTCTCGTTCCTTTCTTGGAGATCATCTTTCTTCTCTTCATTTTCATACACTCAAGTGAGAAGTGTTAGGATTCATTCCTAGAAGAGAGAAAGATCATCAAGTGCAATCAAAGCTAATCTCAAGCACTTGGTCATTCACTTGCATGACTTCTTTTCACATTGGTAAGATCATATCAAGGCATAGGTAAGTGTTGTTTCGTTTTGTTTTTTGTTTCGAAACCCTAATTCTCTATTTAGATGCTCTCTTTGTGGGAGTTACTCTCTTTGTGCGAGTTTGGTTCTTTCTGTGTGAAAGAACAAATCCTCTGTGTGAAAGTAAGGATGTCTCTATATGAGAATCCAAATCCTCTGTGTGAGGTATCTCTGTGTGAGATTGTATTCACTTCTCTGTGTGGGAATATAGTGAATACTGGTATGGCTGGACGTACCCAAGTTTTAGAGAACCAGGGTAAAATCCTTGTGTTTGTGATTGTTGTTGTTGAGCACTCTTTTTATTTTCCTCTGCTTATTGTGCTTTAATTTCAGTAACTTTTAATTAAGCACTTTGCTTGCCATTACACTATTCACCCCCCTCTAGTGTGTGTGTGTAGCCCCGCAGGGTCCCTTGCAGTGTGGCGGCTTCGCCTTCTCCGCGTCCTCCCTGGAGAATTAGAGGGGCGGGGAGAGTTTCTGGTTTCCCCGTCATTTGTCCCTGCAGGTCCCGCCTGGGGCTCGCCCGGCCCCCCGACATGGGGCATGCATCGAGTAGTTAAGGTTTTTCCCAGACAATCGCAGAACGGCCCCGGTACTGATATCGCCAACACAGCTCATCTGCGTCAAAGGGGGCATAGCCGCATCATCTCTGGCACCATCTGTAGGGCAAACATGGTCAACAGGGACGTGTGGGACCCCTAGGTTTAGTCAGGTATGCGATAGCCCAATGAAGGAAGCGCGGATCCTCACGTCTGCTCGCCAAGGGATAGCCTCGGCGAAGCTGGGTCCTTAGTGTGATGAGGGCGAGCGGTCTCGTTTCTGGGAGCGCTCGGCCTCGGACGGGGGGCACTGAGGAGTAGCCTCAGTGCTGCTGGATCTGCTTAGCCTGGACAGACGAGGAAGCTCGACAGGGGGGCCAGACCTTGGTTTCGGCCAAGTCCCCTCCGATGCCTAAGTCAGAACGGATCTGATAGATGCATTGTGGGACCGGTATGGCTCACAAGGTGGCCGATACGCAAGTCCTTGGACCGAGTTATGGGATGGAATATAAAGTGGAAAGCAAGGTCTTATGTAGAATACCTCCGTCTATCGGTATCCAGGGTGAGATCCCTTTCTATGTCACCTCCCGAGTCCCTTTATAGGAATCATCCCACGTTCGCTCCCCCTCAACGTCCCCTTTATCCGCCCCATGACCTGCCTCTTTGAAGGCGCCTTCATGCATCATGAAGGTGGGTTAATGGGGTCCCTTAATGGTGATTAAGGGGGCGTGCTTCGGGGAGCGGTTAGCTCCCACAGACATGGGCTGACAGGGCGCATGTTCTGGTCGTGGCCGACCCGATTCTAAGCCTTCGTGGGGGCCTCGACTCTCGGCCCGATCTCCTTTGGGGCCTCCTACTTCAAATGTGGGCTTGCGTCGCTCGATCTTGGGTCATCACAAGATGGTCATATCAATTGCCCCCATCGCTCGGGTCGTTCGGATTCTGTCGGTTCGGTTCGGGCGATGTGACTTGTGTGGTTTTTGATAGGCATGCCAGTCGAGACTGGGGCATTGAATAAGAATCATCATCGCGCCAGCATTTTTGAAGTCCGACTGTCCTTGGGAGTGGAGCTCAAAGCGTCGAGTCTCGCGGGATGTCAATGCGTGTGCAGAGTTGGACGGCTCGTGATGGGATGAAGGAATTCAAGGGGGCGGTATAAAGGGACGCCGATGTCTGACGGACGAGGGTTCCGCTCGTCCAACGTCACCCTCTTCTCCCCATCCCTCGCAGCTGTCCCGGATCTTCCTCAGGTGCTGCGTCATATTGTCCTCCTCTTCGGCCGCTGGTTCAGGGTGCCCAGCCGCCACTACCATTCCAGGCCAGGCTCGTGGGTCCATCTCGGTGGTACGCCACCACAGAGGCAAGCTCTCCGAGGTGCCCCCCGAGGTAATGGGGTGGCCGTCGTCTGTTTGAGCCACTTCGATTGGAGTGTTGCGCTCCGACTATCTTCTCCCCCCATGTTCCGCCCGGCCCCTGAGAAGGACAAGCGGATTTGCCTCCCTGGCCCTCGCGAAGTCAGGGTGTACGAACAGAGCTTTCGGTTCGGGCTCCGATTCCCTCTCCATCCCTTTGTCGTCATGTTTCTGAGAGCTTATGGGCTTGCCTTATGCCAATTCTACCCCAATGTCGTCGGGTCTCTAGTGGGGTTTGTCGTTCTCTGTGTGCTGAAGGGAATAGAGGCATCCCTCTGAATCTTTGCCCAATTCTTCCACATGAGCCATCATCAGTCGAGTGCCTGGCTTTACATCAGTGCCCGTCCGAAGAAGAGCTTGGTGCTGGGGTTACCAAGTCTGTGAAGTATTGGTAGGGAGAGTACGTCTTCGTTGGCTTCCCGTCGGAGGTGGATTTTTCGATCCGATGGGGGGTGATGAGCACACTGACCCTCGAGCTAGGGAGCCCACCGACGCCGAGTTCAAGGCGGTCGACACTTTGTTGGCGGTCCCTGTCGCGGACCAAAAGATCGACATCCTCTTTTCTAACCTAAACCTACGGAAGACCGTGTGGCCCATCGGTGAGTCTTGTCGAGGTCCTGAGTTTGGAGGGGCTGTCGTCCGAAGCCTGCCCAAGTGAGATTGTTTCCTTATCTTGTCCTCTTGCACAGGTGGGTTCGGCCAGGGTTCTTCTCATCCCCTATTCCATCCACCATCCCGGATCCCAACCCGCGGAGGAGGGACCATGTGTTGGAGGTCCGGAAGAAATCACAGGTTGGGTTCTCTGGAACGAGCTCTAAGAGGGCGAGGGGGCAAGCTCCGCCAGCTATGGGAGAGGATGCATGGAAGAAGGCCCGGGTCCCTGCCACTACCGAGGGGGTCCCTCCCCCTGAGGGCCCCGTCCGGCCTATCCAGACAAAGGACACGTGACCTTGGGTAGGCCCCTCGCCTTCTCTGTCAGGATTACTCCCGGAGGTTTACGAGCAGTCTCTGGGTGTGTTCAGGTCAGTCAAGGCCGATCTACCGCGGTTGGGGGAAGGTTTGCTCAGCCCCGGCTTTCCAGTGGGGGTGAAGGAGTTCGTCTTCTCCGATTGCGGGGTGGCGGCTCGGCTGGCTAAAAATTGTTGCATTCCTCTGGACCAATCCGTGTTGGACGAGGTGAAAGGAGACCGACTTGTATCCTTCGTGATACAGTTTGGTCAACAGGTAAGGTCTTTTGCACGTTCCGTTTCATGCACAGGCCTTCAACTCATCTCTTTCTCTTGGTGCAGTTGTCCTCAGTCGGCCTTTCAATGAGACGCCAATTCATGGAGCTCTCGGGGGCCAGGGTAGGTCGGGCCTAAAATCCGAAGGCCGAGGAGGGCAAAGGCGAGGCGACCCAGGTAGCTGAGGCACGCGCTAGGTCGTTGGAGACTCGGATGGCCGAGCTCTCAGCCGACCTGGAGAGGTTGGATCTAGAGAGGGCTTTAGCACTGGCCGAGAAGGCGAAGGCCAAGGATCGGATAACCGAGTTGATGAAGGGTGCCGAGGCAAGAGGGGGCGGTGGCCTAGTAGTGGAGGCCGATGCCACGTAGCTCGTAAGGTTCCTGGAGGGGACGGAGGAGAGGGAGCGGGTTCTCCTGGTGAACCGTCCTCTGGTCAACAATTCAGCGGTGAGAAAACACCCGTAAACATCATGTGGGTTTAGGTACATTGTGACCTTGGTTTCGGCCAAGTCCCCTCCGATGCCTAAGTCAAAACGGATCTGATAGGTACACTGTGGGACCGGTATGGCTCACAAGGTAGCCGAAACGCGAGTCCTCAGACCGAGTTATGGAAGGTAATATAAAGTGGAAAGCAAGGTCTTGTGTAGAATACCTCCGTCTATCGGTATCCCGAATGAGATCCCTTTCTATGTCGCCTCCCGAGTCCCTTTTTAGGAATCATCCCACGTTCGCTCCCCCTCAACGTCTCCTTTCTCTGTCCCCATGACCCGCCTCTTTGAAGGTGCCTTCACGCGTCATGAAGGTGGGTTAATGGGGTCCCTTAATGGTGATTAAGGGGGCGTGCTTTGGGGAGCGGTTAGCTCCCACGGACGTGGGCTTACAGGACGCATGTTCTATTCTTGGCCGACCCGATTTTGAGCCTTCGTGGGGGCCTCGACGCTCGGCCCGATCTCCTTTGGGGCCTCCTGCTTCAAATGTTGGATTGGGCCGCTCGATCTTGGGCAGTCTCAAGATGGTCGTATCAATTACTATTCGTAGTGATCATGGAGGAGAGTTTGAAAATGAAGTATTTACAAAATTTTATAATAAACATGGTATAACACATAATTTCTCTTTTCCTCGAGCCGCACCACAAAATGGTGTAGTTGAAAGGAAAAATAGAACATTACAAGAATGTGCTAGAACCATGTTATGCGATAGTAATCTACCAAAATATTTTTAGGCAGAAGCCGTTGCTACTGCATGTTATGTTTTGAATAGAATTTTGGTAAGACCACAAATAAATAAAACATGTTTTGAATTATTTTATGATTGTATACATCGTGTATCTTATTTTATAGTATTTGGTTGTAAATGTTTTATTCTAAATATTAAGGATTCACTAGATAAGTTTGATTCTAAATCCGACGAAGGTATATTTGTAGGATATTCTACACGAAGTAAAGCATATAAGATTTATAATAAAAGAACCTTATGTATTGAGGAATCTCTTCTTGTAAATTTTGATGAGAATTTTACACATATCACACATTTAGATGAAGAAGATTATATACCTATCACTAGTTCTTTAGAAAACACTAAATTAGATGACGCTGATTTTACTAATTCCATTCCTGAGATTATTTCTGAAAATACAAGTTTTCCAAAAGTATTTGTTGAAGTTTCTAATCATGCACATGATTTAGTTATTGGAGATATTTCTGATAGAGTAAGAAATAGATATCAAATAGAACAAATGACTAATTGTGCATTTGTATCATCCATCGAACCAAAGAATGCCATTGAAGCATGTAAAGATAGCTCATGGATTACAGCAATGCAGGAAGAACTTAATCAATTCAAAAGGAATGCTGTATGAAAATTAGTACCTAGACCTTCAGATCATCCTATTATTGGTACTAAAAGGGTATTTAAGAATAAATTAGATGAATCTGGATAAGTGATTAGAAATAAGGCTAGATTAGTTGCACAAGTTTATAATCAAGAAGAAGGCATAGATTATGATGAAACCTATGCTCCTGTAGCAAGATTAGAATCTATTAGAATGCTTTTAGCATATGCATGTTACAAATATTTTAAGTTATATCAAATGGATGTTAAAAGTGATTTTCTAAATGGTATTATAAAGGAAGAAGTCTATGTAGAACAACCTCCAGGATTTCAACATGAAAGTTTGGTTAATCATGTTTTCAAGTTAAAGAAAGCATTATATGGATTAAAACAAGCACCTCGTGCTTGGTATGAAAGATTAAAGAACTTTCTATTAAATCTGGTTATTCTATTGGAAAGATAGACTCTACTTTATTTACCAAACATATAGATTCTGATGGTATCATTATACAAATATATGTTGATGATATAATTTTTGGTTCTACTAATGATTCTCTTTGTCAAGAATTTTCTAAGGAAACGCAGAATGAATTTGAGATGAGTCACATGGGTGAATTAACCTACTTCCTTGGACTTCAAATCAAACAAATGAAGGAAGGTATATTATACATCAGAGTAAGTATACGAAGGAACTCATCAAAAGGTTTGGATTAGAGAATTCTGTAGAAAAGCGTACTCCAATAGGTACTTGATCAAATCTTGATAAAGATCCAAATGGTAAAAGTATCGATCAAACACTATATCGAGGTATGATTGGATCATTACTTTATCTTACCGCAACTAGACCAGATATTATGTTTTTTGTTTGTATATGCACTAGATATCAACCTGATCCTAAATTATCACATTTGACTGCAGTCAAAAGGATAATTAGGTATATCAAACACACATCTGATTTTGGTTTATATTATCCAAAATCAAATTCATTTGATTTAATTTCATATAGTGACGCAGATTTCGTTGATTGCAAAGCTGATCGTAAAAGTACAAGTGGAACTTGTCACTTTTTAGGTTATGCATTAGTATCTTGGTTTAGTAAGAAACAAAACTCTGTTTCTTTATCTACTACTAAAGCAGAATACATTGCCGCTGGTTTAGCATGTGTATAGATTTTATGGATGAAACAAATAATATTAGATTATGGCATTAAATGTAACACATGTCCTATTATGTGTGACAACACTAGTGCTATAAATTTATCCAAAAATCCGGTACATCATGCACGCACTAAACACATAGATATATGTCATCACTTTTTGGATGATCATGTTCAAAAAGGTGACATTATTCTTAAGTATATAGATACTAAGAATCAAATAGCCGATATCCTTACTAAGCCCCTTAAGGAAGAGACTTTCTAAAACTTAGAAGAGAACTTGGCATTATTAGTGAATCATTATTTTAACCATATATTATAGTTATATATTACGTTAGTATCATTTTATGATTTTTCTGGATTTTTCTGAATTTATTCATATTTTAATTAGTCGACCAATATTGGTACTAGTCGACTAATCCCCCAGAATTATTTATACATATCGATATTAATCTTAAATATATTTCGTTTATAAAATTATTTTTTATTTTTCGGTCAACAATAGCAAGAGACAAATCTCTCTTCAAATTTTTTAAATTTCCCTCTCGTTCTCAAGGATCAAGTACCAAGTACACAATGAAAGGTTCCATCCTCTTACATCACAAGTACAAAAGTACTTACATATGGTCAAAGCTTCCTTACAATTGGTACTTTCCAAGACCATACCCCATCAGTTTTTTTGACTGAAATTTCTTTTATTAATAATTTTTTGAAATTTCAACTTCTTTCCAAAACCGCTTAGAACTAGCACCCGACTAGTCGACCATTACTGAATACTATTCGACTAATCGATGTACACTTGCGAAGAACAGCGGTTTCTGAACGTTGTTTTGCGCGATTTCTTGCTAGATTTTCCTCCCAAAAATGCTGCAGAAGTTCTCAAAACATCTTAGGAGTTATTAGGAAGTTTTTTATTCAGATTCTTGATTCAAAATTTGAATTTCCCACTCAAATTATCTATTTAAACAACATGGGTGTTTATTCTTCACCATGAGAAGCCCACAGCATAATATAGCCGAAAATCTTCTATTTTCAGAGAAAGATCTCATAAGTTCTTTGTTGGAGCACTTCATCTCTCTTTAATGTTTCCTTATTCAAATCCCCATTCATCTCGTCGATCCACTTCGGCCGAAGATGCATGCACCAAATATGCCGCCATGGAATTCACTCCATTCTATCCTGAACAATCAATTGATTTTAGTGTTCCTACAATCCAAAACTTCAACCTCCACCATCTTCTTCATAATGTTTCTCTTTTCCACCTTTGGTGTGAAGATATTCCATATTATCCTCTTCTTGTAAACAGTTTTACTCTAATATGATTGTTTATCAAGAAGCGGGAAAAATCTATTTTGACATAAAAGTTCAAGGTGTAGATATGCATCTTACCTTTGGCACTCTTTCCGAATGTCTTGGCTTCCCTTGATCAAATTTTCAAACTCTCGGCTTTCCCATGAATCATCAACCCACTCTTGACTTCCTTAGTCCAAATTTTCAAACTTCAGGTATGCTTGCCATGAACTTACATCCATCTCCTCGCCTTCTCCTAAAGATCATAACTTACAATCTTCTTCCAACAACATCCTTACATTACATTGATGAAACTCGCCTCCGCGTTCTCTATGCCATCTTGCATGGCATAAAAGTTGATTGGTCCGTATCTCTCATGTTATCCTTAGTAAAACCCGTTTCAAACAACATCTTTCAAACTTGCACGATCACTCGTATTCTTCACCATTTTGAAATTCCTTTTGATGATGAAGTAGCCATTTATAATCCACTATGATTTGATCATTCCTTTTTGATTCGTATGGAATTTCATCCACTTCCACATGTTGAAGAAGAGCAACCGATCAAAACACCACCTCGTCATCGCAAGATTACCATGACTTCTCATGTCCATTCTCAACCATCTCGGTCCTCCCTTCAAGAACAAATTGATCATCTTCAAGATAATATGAATGTTGGTCTCGCAGGAGTCCAAGCACATTTACATGGGTTTGAGAATAGTCTTGCGCAAATTAGGCATGACATAAATATGGACTTTACCAATATGCAAGAGAGTCAAGCACAAATTCTCAGCCTCTTGGAACAATGGTCTCCTTACTCTCCCTCCACATCACACCGCGCTCTTAGGCCTCCTCCACCATATTAGGATCCAGATGCTTCAGTTTCTAGTCGACCAGGAAGATCAACTGGTCGACTAGTCGTCTTTGTTGTTTGTTTTGTTTTTGTAGTTATCATGTTAGCTTTTTGTTGTTGTATGTTTGTTTTAGTTTGTATCTTTCCATATGGTAAGTAAGCACTTTATTACGTACTGTTTTATTCTCTATTAATGCATTTCAATTTGCCTCCAAAAGTGTCTCCTCTGTTTTTTTATGTCTGAATTTTTCTGCAGTTACTCGACCAACACAACATATTAGTCGACTAATATATTAATTTGACATATTTACCCCATTTTTAATAATTTCCAAGGGGGAGAATTAATATGCTAATATTCAGGGGGAGATATAATATTTAGGGGGAGATATGCTACATAAAAAATATACATGGTGCACTAACGTTACATATTTCTAAGTTTCACATTTCATTATTAACATTTCATGTACTAGTTTCTTATAACATCATATATGGTAATACGAATTGAATGTTTCATATATTGTTTATAAGCCATATATTAAGGTTGATCAATAACATATCATAGCACTAACATTTTTTTTGCAATACGATCATTTTTATAATATTATATTTAATGTTTGTAAAATCATCAAAAGGGGGGAGAATGTTGGAAACTCACAACTCCTCGTATGGGTTTGATGATACAAACATATTATCTTTGTACTAACTTTACCTATGCAGATGTTATAGCACAAATCAACTAAGACAATCATCAATTATACAAGTTACAAGAAGCATCCACTACAAGACGAAGCTTATCGATGATATTTTGTATCTTGTAAATGAGATGTAATATTTATTTTTCCTCTTGCATTTACTTAGAATGTAAAAGCCTTGATGATAATCTATCTTAGTCGTCTAGGGCCTGTCTTCAAAAAATCACGTCAAAAATCCAATTAGTCGACCAATCCCTAGTGCTAGTCAACTAATTTAAATTTAAAATATTTCTGTCCTAAAATTTCATCAGACCCATTTTAGAGTCTCTAGAATCATTTTTTCAAAATTATTAACTTTCAAAATTTTAGTCGACTAACAGACTTTGTTAGTCTACCAGTCTATTTTCAAAACAGTTTTTTTAAATGATTTAACATTTAAATAATATATTTTATTTTTGGAAGTTAGAATAGCCATAAACGGCTACTTTTTGTCAGTTTATATCCGTTTACATAAGTTACTTTCCGTTTTTGGAAGTTACTTTCTGAAAGGACATCTCAATAGCCAGAATCCTAGTCCGCAGGTCTAATTAGTCGTCCAGTCTCACCTATTAGTCGACTAATGTGAAAAACTTTCCAGAATTTTTTGAAAATTTAGGCAGTTGTCTAACGTTCAAAAATTACCTTTTTGGACTTTAAATAGACCCCAGACCCCTGCCTAAAACACACGAAAATTCATTTTCTTTCTCTTTTCTTAAGTTTTCTTTTCTCTCTCTAGAAAGTGAGTGATTTTCAGATTTTCTGATAGGAACCTCTGCAGAAATGTTTTCCTCCATAGAAAGTCCAATCTTCAAGTTTGTTCTACTAAAAGTTTCATCCAGAACCTTGGAGATTTAATCACCTTCCTTACACAATAATTCCATCAATTATCAAGGGTATAGGTGATATTGTTTCATACTCTTTCTTTACTTTATTTGGTGAATCTCTTCTTGAAAAGATTGTACAAGTTTGCAACACGGGGAGTGTTGGCATCTTTGTATGTTGATTACTTGCGGGGAGCAAGTGTTTTAGTGGATTCAAATCTCTACGGGTTAGAGGACTGGACGTAGGATCACAAGGATCCGAACCAGGATAAAAAATCTCAGTGTTTGCGTTTGGAATATTCTGGATTGTGTTCTTTTATTTTTGCACTCTTATTGCAATTTTTCATTAACTTTTAATCTTGCAATATTGTCGTGATTTACACTATTCACCCCCATCTAGTGTATATGGTGTGCCAGGAGATCCAACAGAAACAACCGGTGATCCAATCCGACTTCGTTTGACCCCTCTAACGATGTCTAAAATTTGGCCAAAAATCATACGTTTCGGAAAAAACACAACCGCCATAGCATGCACATTACCCTAGGTCAAAGCAGCTGGGTGGGGCCTGTAGTGCCATGTGAAGCTACTGCACATGTACTAGAGGGGGGTGAATAGTACTTAAAAATAATTAAGAGTGTTATTCCTAACTATTGTGCAAGATACAAACGACAATGCGGAATAGACAACAATCAACAAGAAATAGACAACGCAAACAAATGAATTAACGGGTTCGGATCCACCCAAGTCTCCCCGACTTGTTCTCGGTGATCCTACGTCCCAACCACCCGGATCCCCTCCGGATACTTGAGTTAGAAACCACTAACCCAAGATTTAGCACTATGAAATTCTTGTAGAAAACCTCTACAAGACCAAATCATACACAATGAAAATATGACTCCCACAACCCGGGATCACACACTTCTCTCACAACCGAGAGAACAATTCAAATATCAAATGCGATGAAATAATGAAACACTTACCACAAAATCCTATGCCTTGAGTATACTTACCAAATTAGGGCAAAGAGGGATTTTGAGGAAGAAGATGTCACCAAACCCTAGCTCCAAGAAGTTGACCAGCAATGGAAGCCTAGGGTGGAGTTGGTGACCTTGGATCAAGCTCTTAGCTTGAGAGGCTCACAATAGAGAGAATCTCTCTTGAGGAATTAGGGCTCAAGAAGTGAGGGAGAGATTCTTAGTGAGAAGAGAGAGCTTGGAAATAGCTTGAGAAAACTCCTCTCTTAGGTCTGAAATTACTTTGATAATGGACCTCTCCCCTTGCCTCAAACGAATCAGGTTAGTATTTAAAGAGGCAAGAAAAATCGTGCTCAAAAGATTCCCAACGGTCATATTTCTGAAGCAGTTAGTCGGTCTAAGAAGGATCACTGACCAACTAGTTCCTCAACTAGTCGGTCGGTGATTCAACGTGAACCGACTAACAGCTCGACAGCCAAAAGAGAAAGTTCAGACAATAAGGAACTAGTCGGTCTAAGAAGACTTGCCAACCGACTAGTTTCACAACTAGTCGGTCGGTGAGTGTTCTTTGACCGACTAAGAGTCGAAATCGAATAGGCTGAATTCAAGTACAGCTAGTCGGTTTAAGAACAACTTCCAACCGACTAGTTTCTCAACTAGTCGGTCGGTCGATGTGTTTTGACCGACTAACTGTAAACAGTAAGATAGGCTGAACAGAGGCAATGATAACTAGTCGGTCTGAGAAGGATTCCTAACCGACTAGATCATCATCTAGTCGGTCGGTGAACCTTCTTTGACCGACTAATTGATCAACAGTGCCAGGTTGAATAGAGCAAGGACATCTAGTCAGTTCAAGAGGAATTGCCGACCGACTAGATCGTCATCTAGTCGGTTGGTTCTTCTACTTGAACCAACTAACATACACTAGAAGCCGAGGGAAGAAGCGATAGGCTTCGGAAAAGTTTCTAATGGCTTCTAAGATAATCCTAGCTCTAAGATATGATCGAAATGAAGATTATAATGTAAGTCCTACTCAAGGCGTAACATTCTATTCTATGAAGCTAGAAGACATTAAATTAAACATGACGAACCGTCTTTAAAGCTTCAATCTTCACTCTTGACTTCAATAATACTCCTTGAGCTTCAACGAAGCTTCAAGCATACGATCACGCGCTTTGAGAAGTCTCGAGACGTCGCTTTTGATGTTCATAGAAGTTTGGCGACGATCTCCATAATTGCGCTCACAAAGAGTTAGTACACGATATTTATGTTTGCTCATCATCCAAAACCAAATCCGGGGAATCAATACTCAACATTCTCCCCCTTTTTGGCGATGACAAACCAACATAAATAATAATCAATAATAATGATTCAAATGAAATTTACTTACTCCCCCTGCATTGATGACACGTTAGTTCTGTATTCAACAATAATCATACGCATCAAGCAGGTGAGGGAGATATAAAATATGAATCCTATTATTGCAATTTAGGATCTCTAAATCCATTTTATATCTTAACTCCCCCTGAATCTAACATATCAAATTAGATTCATGGTAAATTGCTTTGAATTATCAATTAGCACATTGTCATTATTAATTCTCTCCCCCTTTGGCATTGGCAAAAAGAGCGGGAGGATATCAACGACCATGATCCAAATGACACCAATGTTAAATACCAAATGTAAAATACCAAAGAAAATCAAAGCGTGCCAACGTGACCATAGTCGAAAATCGAAAAACGAAATCATCAAAACTCAATCAATTTCACTTATTGAGTTATGGAACATACTCTCCAATATCAACATTCTTGGTTAATTTAGTGCATGGAAAACAATTCTATGTTTTCATAAAAGTAAATCTATTTAACCAAAATAATCGTCGAGCGACGAAATCAATATCAGAGACATAAATCCAATGAGAATACCAAATGTAGCGAATTGATACCAAAAGTAATATGCAAAAGTGTTATGCCAAAAATAGATAGAACATCATAAAACTATGGCATACACAATTCTAGCACAAAATGACATCAATTGTAATATAGTCTACCAATGGATGCATTCAACACACATGGATACCAATGTAAATCAAATCTATGAATATACTTACAACATTAAGCTCCCCCTACTTTGGTGCATCACTTAAGCACCATCAACACCATTTGAATGAAAAATCCTTTGCAAAACAATGAGTTGGTAGGGTTGGTATCCCATGGTGGATTGAACCTAGAAGACACAATTCTTGGTATCCAAAACCCCTTTTGGATCCTATGGGTTAGGTAACAATTTTAACAAACTAAATTCAAATTAACGTAACCCATAGCTCAACTAAATTCAAATTCAATATGAATTTAAGTTTCAAACAAACATGCACATCCAAGACCAATATGCAAATAAAAAATAAACCAATTCTTACCATAATTGCTTTGGTACCCATAAAATGAAATTAAACTTATGGTACCAAGCAATGAAGGGTCAAGGGAAACTAACCCTTCGGAAACCAAGTCCACGAGGACCATGATTTCCCAACATAATCATCATTCAAAATAATATCATTAATATACGATTGCACATACATATCCTTAGCATGCATGCATGTGTTCTTCGGACCCCAAATAGTGTATGTCTTGGGAGTCCTAATCCTATTGGGAGCATGCATACGTTGTTGATGTCTATGTGATGCATGTCGTG
Organism: Scilla litardierei; assembly: GCA_030789695.1. Taxonomy (NCBI): domain Eukaryota; kingdom Viridiplantae; phylum Streptophyta; class Magnoliopsida; order Asparagales; family Asparagaceae; genus Scilla; species Scilla litardierei. Next base: position 20,973 of record JAULAV010003604.1, read on the forward strand.
GATAAGCATATGACATATGATGAAATGGTGCATGATGATAATTGTTCATATGAGAATGTGGATGAACATATGCCTGTAGTGGAGCACGTGCATGAGTGTGTCTCACATGGTGTGCACGTGCTCGTGGATGTGGAGCATAAAAATCAGCATACGTGCTAACATGTGGAGTAGGATGTGTGTTCCTACGTGTCATGGTATACATGAAAGCATGACCCTTCTTTGGAGGTCCACCCAAAGTGGGTTTCTTTCCAAATGGGGATGTGTACCTAGTGGAAGCAACATTGGTAGAAGAACTACCCATGAAGTGTTTACTCCCACTAGTAGAGGTATCGGAAGTTGGCCTAACAAAGGTGGCGGACGATTTGGACGAGTCTCCCATCTTATACCCCAAGCCAATGTGATGATTGGCCGGAAGTAAGTCATTTAGGATATTATCCAAATGGCCCTTACCTTTATTGAATTCATGAATTCGGCCTAATGTGCACTCATACTTCTCGGTGAGAGAATGCATAGAGGCATCCAAGGTGGACACTTGCGATGTGAGTGCACAAACACGTGACTTGAGATTCTTATTCTTAATACTCAAAGATGAGTTTTGAGACGTCAAATCCGCTATCACATGTTCATCCGAGTCCTCGATATGAACATGCTCAAGTTGAGATTTGAGATTTTCAATCTCATTTCTCAACCCTTCAACAACGGTGTCGTTGCTGACGATGATAGGCTTAGGCGAGGTTTGAAGACTAGTTAGCTCATTTTAATCTTGCTATATCTACTAGCCAATTTAGAAAACTTAGACCAAAGTTGTTCGTTAGCTAATCTAAGTTCATCCATGGTTACCTCTTCGCCTTCATCCTCGCTTTCATCCTCGCTTCCATCCTCACTTTCATCGGAGGAGGTCTATTGATCACGTTCCTCTTTTCCCATGAAGCACGTGTGTGCTTTCTCCACTTGTTCATCATCCGACTCTCCACTTGAGGAGTCCTCTTCGGAGTCGGTGAATGTGCCGACAAGCCCTTTCTTGTACCATTTCTTGTACTTTCTCGACTTGTCGTATTTGGATGCCTTCCACTTCTCCTTGTGTTTGTTGAGAGGACAATCTGGCTTGATGTGTCCTGGCTTGTTGCATTTATAACACATGAGAGTAGAAGCATTAGTCGAACTAACTTTAGATTTATTTCTAAAGTTACCTTTTCGGAAGAATCGGTCGAACTCCTTTGCCATACGGGAAATGGATTCTATGTCTAACTCTTCTTCCGATTCTTCATCATCGGTAGATGGAGCGACCTTGTACGCAATCGCCTTTTTCTTTGGCTCGTCTTGCTTCAAGTACGCCTTCATCTCCTCCTTCATCTTGATCTTACTTTCCTTGCGTACCTCGTAAGACAACAAGGTACCCATTAGTTGTACAACAGTGTACTTATTCATATCGTTACCTTCCTCGATGGCGAAGGTACGCTTGTCCCAACACGAAGGAAGTCTGTCAATAATCTTCGCGACTTTCTCCTTTTGGGTGTAGATCTTCCCAAGAGCTTCCAATTCGTTGGATATGTCCACGAAGCGAGCATAGTAGTCCTTCATAGTTTCACCCTGTTCCATGTGAAATAACTCAAATTCTTTGTTAGCGACAACGGGTATAGAATCTTTTACCGTACTCGTTCCTTCGTGCAAGATGAGGAGTTGGTTCCATACTTGATATGCACCCTTACATGTGCATATCTTGTTGAAGTCTTCAGGCTCCAACGCACATTGTAAAGCATTCATGGCCTTAGCAGTGTTTACCTCCGCGACGACCTCCGCGGTAGTCCACTTTGCGAAATCTTCTTCGGCGGGCTCGATATACTCCGTCATCGTGGCTCTCCAAAGTGAAGCGCTCCGGAGGAAGGTTTCCATTCGGCATTTCCAGTACCCGTAGTTGGTACCATTAAAGTGAGGAGGCCTGACAGAGGATTGTCCTTCCATAACTGAAGAAGATCCTTCACGATTCTTGAAGACGTTGTAGTCGTTGTTTGTCATAGCTATGAACTTGGCTCTGATACCAATTGTAGTGCCCTGTGAAGCTACTGCACATGTACTAGAGGGGGGGTGAATAGTACTTAAAAATAATTAAGAGTGTTATTCCTAACTATTGTGCCAGATACAAACGACAATGCAGAATAGACAACAATCAACAAGAAATAGACAACGCAAACAAATGAATTAACGGGTTCGGATCCACCCAAGTCTCCCCGACTTGTTCCCGGTGATCCTACGTCCCAACCACCCGGATACCCTCCGGATACTTGAGTTAGAAACCACTAACCCAAGATTTAGCACTATGAAATTCTTGTAGAAAACCTTTACACGACCAAATCATACACAATGAAAATGTGACTCCCACAACCCGGGATCACACACTTCTCTCACAACCGAGAAAACAATTCAAATATCAAATGCGATGAAATAATGAAACACTTACCACAAAATCCTATGCCTTGAGTATACTTACCAAATTAGGGCAAAGAGGGATTTTGAGGAAGAAGATGTCACCAAACCCTAGCTCCAAGAAGTTGACCAGCAATGAAAGCCTAGGGTGGAGTTGGTGACCTTGGATCAAGCTCTTAGATTGAGAGGCTCACAATAAAGAGAATCTCTCTTGAGGAATTAGGGCTCAAGAAGTGAGGGAGAGATTCTTGGTGAGAAGAGAGAGCTTGGAAATAGCTCGAGAAAACTCCTCTCTTAGGTCTGAAATTACTTTGATAATGGACCTCTCCCCTTGCCTCAAACGAATCAGGTTAGTATTTAAAGAGGCAAGAAAAATCGTGCTCAAAAGATTCCCAACGGTCATATTTCTGAAGCAGTTAGTCGGTCTAAGAAGGATCACTGACCGACTAGTTCCTCAACTAGTCGGTCGGTGATCCAACGTGAACCGACTAACAGCTCGACAACCAAAAGAGAAAGTTCAGACAATAAGGAACTAGTCTTTCTAAGAAGACTTGCCAACCGACTAGTTTCATAACTAGTCAGTCGGTGAGTGTTCTTTGACCGACTAAGAGTCGAAATCGAATAGGCTGAATTCAAGTACAGCTAGTCGGTTTAAGAACAACTTCCAATCGACTAGTTTCTCAACTAGTCGGTCGGTCGATGTACTTTGACCGACTAACTGTAAATAGTAAGATAGGCTGAACAGAGGCAATGATAACTAGTCGGTCTGAGAAGGATTCCTAACCGACTAGATCGTCATCTAGTCGGTCGGTGAACCTTCTTTGACCGACTAATTGATCAACAGTGCCAGGCTGAATAGAGCAAGGACATCTAGTCGGTTCAAGAGGAAATGCCGACCGACTAGATCGTCATCTAGTCGGTTGGTTCTTCTACTTGAACCAACTAACATGCACTAGAAGCCGAGGGAAGAAGCGATAGGCGTCGAGAAAGTTTCTAATGGCTTCTAAGATAATCCTAGCTCTGAGATATGAGCGAAATGAAGATTATAATGTAAGTCCTACTCAAGGATTAACATTCTATTCTATGAAGCTAGAAGACATTAAATTAAACGTGACGAACCGTCTTCAAAGCTTCAATCTTCACTCTTACTTCAATAATACTCCTTGAGCTTCAACGAAGCTTCAAGCATACGATCACGCGCTTTGAGAAGTCTCGAGACGTCGCTTTTGATGTTCATAGAAGTTTGGCGACGATCTCCATAACTGCGCTCATAAAGAGTTAGTACACGATATTTATGTTTGCTCATCATCCAAAACCAAATCCGGGGAATCAATACTCAACAGGGCCCACCATGGGCCCCACCCGCCTGTGCTCCAGGCTGGGCGCGTGCCCGGTACGTTCCCGTGCACACGCGGTGGCGACCGCATGGGTGCCAACTGCTACATTGGCCCAGCCATTTGGGCTGGGCCTGCTTCTCCCAAAGAGGGGCAGGCCTCCTTCATAAGGAGGCCCCCCTTAAAAGTGCTTTTGGGCTATTATATTAATATTTGGCTCATTTGTGGCTCATTTTTTAGCCTCCTTGGAATCGTTTGATCACCGATTT